>KZ064475.1:0-13328 GCA_002091835.1 Anopheles maculatus | reverse complement strand
GTAACTTTAAGGTGAAGGATAAGGGCGAGTTTGAGTTCGATCCGGCCCGAACGGTGCTGGAAATCTGTCGCATCTACGTCAATCTGTGTGAGTGCGATGCGTTCTGTCTCGCGGTGTCACAGGACGGTCGAAGCTACAGCCCGCAGCTGTTTGAGTATGCAGAGCAGGTGCTTAGTAAGTGTTTTCCCCCCCAACGCGCACAACTTTTTTGTTCTAACGTGGATTCTTCTTTTAGCACGCATCGGTGGTGGCCAGTTGATTGGGGAGATGCAAGAATTCGCCCAGAAGGTACAGCGCATCGAGAAGCAGCAAAAGATCGACGAGGAAGCGCTGATCGATCCACCGGACGAGTTTCTCGATCCGATCATGTCCTCGCTCATGGCCGATCCTGTCATACTGCCCAGCTCGCGCATTACCGTCGACCGGTCGACGATCGCGCGACATTTGCTGTCGGACCAGTCCGACCCATTCAATCGGTCGCCGCTCACGATGGAGCAGGTGAAGCGGAACGATGAGCTAAAGGCCAAAATAGACGCTTGGATGCGGGAAAAGCGTGCGAGTCATGCTGCCACGTTGGCAGCCGCGGCCGCCGCCAACGCATCGACCAGTGCCGACAGCAGCGAACAGCCGACCACACCCGTAACACCGACACCGGCAGTCGCGATGGATGCGGACGAGCCAGCCGAAGACCAACCAGTAGCCTAATCGCGCTGTTCGCCGTTCCTTACCCCAATTAGCCCAATTTTGCTTCTGGACCACCGCGAATTAGCACCGTAGTTGGATGCTGCTGCTGCTGCTGCCAGGAAAGTAGCTGGCAGACTCAGCATGTCGAAGTTTGGTTTTATATTGAAATTGATAGTGTAGAATTGGTTTTTGCTTTTTAGTTTTTAACGAACTCTAAACTTTTTCCGCACCCCAAGCGCGATTTGTCGGGTGTCCGTGTCGGTTTGTGTGTGTATGTGTATTGTGTGTACGTGTTTGTGGGAATGGGAAAATCGTATCGTAACTTTAATATGGCACCCTCTTTAGCTGTGTAACCGCTACAACGACCGCATCCACAAAAGACAAACGCAAAACTCTCCCCTTTAGTATGCAATAAACTCCACCATCGATGATACGGATAAGCAAACAGACTTTCGTTACACCAATGTGCATTGCTTTCGACAGTCGACTAACTTACATTAACTTTAATATCTCATATGAACAACATGTCACGGACACGCACACATTAACCAAGCGCACAACACACAGTCCTACGCGCTCAGATGAACAGCTTAAACTCGCTCAAAGGCCACAGGCGGCACACGGCACGACTCTTCACCAGCCCAATCGGTACCGGACCGTAGTTGCGTGAGTCGGAACTGTTTTGCACATTATCGCCCTCGATCCACAGATGGCCCCGCGGTACGGTAACGATGCTTGTCCGCGGTTCCGGGTGCATTTCCATTTCCATCCCTCGGGTGTCGGGGCTATCCATTGCGACACGCTGCGTTTGTTCGGGAGCGTCCTTCGCTTTCGTTTCCGTTTCCTCCACCGAATGGCTCACGTAATCGACCTTTTCCCGCAATTTTACCATCGCTTCGTAGTGCTGCTGGGCTGATTTCGTTTTGGGACGCTGATGTTCGTCCACATCCGGCTCACTCGCACCATTCGGTAACACTGCCGTGTAGATGGTGTACGTATTGGACAGCGGGTTTAGATTGAACGATGCACGCGTCATGATCCGATCGCCCGGCATACCGATAATGCGCTTGCACACGTGCTGCACCGGGTTTGTGGGACTTTTCGTAATAATGATATCGCCGCGCTGTAGTTTCGCAAGCCGCGGTGTGATACGATCCGTAATAAGCACATTGTTCGTCGTTAGGGTTGGTTCCATCGATGGGCCAACGCACTGTAAAGGAGTTTTATCGAGAAAACATCATCAATCGGACCGGCTCGTTTTGGGGCGATGATTATGTAAAGACGTTTCACTGAAATTACTTACCACCACAAAGTCACCGATGTACTCGAAGGTGCAGTGTGTAATGCAACCATACTGAACGATATAACCGCAGACACCGAGTGCTTTCGACAGGAATTTAAACATTTGGAGGAATTTGGCTTGCTTCCAGCGTAAACGGTGTTTCGTGGACTATTCCGCTGGTATGGCGGAGTATTGTTTACATTAGGAAAACAATAACAAAAGAAAAACGGTGAAACGTCATGTGCGGCGATGTTTCGTTGGTACACGCTTATGCGTCTGGGTTGAGTACTTGAGTTGAGAATGCGATGTTTTTGATGCTTTGCGCGATCATTTTACAGCATCCTGAGTTTGAAAATTTGTTTATTTGTTGGAGATATCATACTCGCAATTATTTTATTGTATTGCCCATATACAGTTTGTGATTTAACTATGTATTGTGTATTTCTTGCTTGCTTTGAGAATCCTCGGACTAATTCGCTCATGTGTTCGAAGCTTTAAATTATGTTATTAAATAGGTTTCTGTTTGAGAGTTGCTAGTACGGCATGTTCGGATATCTTCAAAACCATTTCCAGTTGCATTCATACCAGCTTAAACCAATATCCTGTACCCTCATTCAGAACGACACCTAGCGCTATTAAACTAGACATATGGCACCTTCCAATACTCATCGTATTATTCGGGAAGGGTTCCAATGAAACTCAATTTCCAAAGCTGTTTGCTGCAGGGCACAAGGTGTCTAAAAATATGTTTCCCAGCCATAGAGTTAAGTAAAACACAAGGGTGTTGTGTGTAAATCAATCAATTTCGTTTACAGCTTCGAAATCTGTCGAAACAAAGCAAAGTTTAAACCACCTACATGGATGGAGACATTCGTCTGACCGTTGCCAATGGAAACGGGATGCGAAGAAATGCGAAACTTACCAGCCAAGTCGAGTGGAGTAGAGGCTTATTCGTACCACAAGTTTGGAATGTACAAGTTTAAATTCCGTGTGCATGTGTGGGTGTATGGGTGTGAGTGGTTAGTTCCAGCTGCTCAACTTGATCTTTTGGCCAACTTTTCTATACATTTTTGAAAGAATGTAGTTCTATTTACACCACCACAGAGGACTTCTTTAGGTTAAGGCAATCAAGGACCGAGAGCTCCAACACAACATTCTAAGGGGCCTTTTGTCAATCAAACACGTGTGAAATGGGTCAAGTATGGCATTAAAAACGGGGTATTATCGTGCTGTTGAGTGAAATGAATACCTACGGCACCGGCTTTTCACCGTAAATCAAAGGAACGGTGACATTTCATCGCACGAAAGATTAAACGGTGTTACAGTAGAATGTGGTTTGAAAAGGATCTTTCTATTACTAGTAGCGGTCGTGCAGACGCAGCTGGAAGTGTGACATTCGTCTCAATTATCGCACATGCAGCACAACAACACCAAACACACCACAAAAAACCAACAGCTATGTTATTATTTTATTTGCCACCATTCTTCTGATTCACAAGAAGTTTCGGATTTCGTCTCCAATCAATTATTTTTGTCGGTCAACTTGAGCACGCACCGTTGGCACATCGTAATCGATAGTTGACAACTTTTGCGTGCGTGTGACAGTGGCGTGGGACATTCCGGTGAAAGTTTCAGGCCGCATTCGTATTACCGAGAATTCGTTACATTGTATACCAATAATAGGGTCTTATCTTGAAACGGGAGATACGCTGGTTGAGCAGAAAACAAGGAAGCCACAAGTTTGAAGATTGCATACATTTAGGCGTTGTAAAATGGCTAAATGCCTTCCCGTTCGTTCCAATAAAATGGCCGCAATTCTCGCGCTTGAAGACGCGTGTTAAGCACTCACAAAAGCGCATCATAATGGAACCGTATCCGTACCAGAATCGCCGATATAATGTTACAGTTTTGGAAGCTTTCCGGTCGAATGCATTCGCTTATCTTCGGGCCAGGGTTTACAGATACGAACCGGTTCGTAAGAAATGCATTGTCCTCGGCTAACCACGCCATTCGGAGCGGTGCACAAACCTTATCGCTGTGGTCAACGGCAGGTCAAAGGTTCCGCCGGTTTGGCAGTTTGACAAAAGTTGGTCAAAATAGTGTCGTGTCGTGTCGACTACCGGCCAGGAAGAAGAAAGGAAAATCAATTAAACCAAGATTGGAGTGCAGCAATGCGACATCCGGGCCAGCATTACTTCGGCAACGTTGAAATGAAAATCGATCAAGACGAAGAGAAACACTTACGCTCGTACTGAGGCCTGGTGTTTATGGGAAGTTTTAAAGCTTCGATAATATTGTACGGATTGTACGGCCGATGGTGTCCGAAACGAGCGAAAGTGCTTCCGAGACCGCTTAACGCGATATGTAGCTAATAACGCATCCCGTAAAAAAAGGGAAAGCAAATAAAATTCAATGCTCTCCCACGCGCTAGTCGCACGGTTCGGCCATATCGAAGGGTAATTATTTATTGATGTCAGTCCGTTAAGCTTAAAAGCTTCTATCACTGACGGGGAGCGGACATTATCGGGATTTCGTTTTTCGCCATTTGAAACGCTCGCCGAAGGCCTTCCGTGGGGTGACGTCGGATGTTTTTGAACGGAGACCAACCCGGTCCCTCCGTTGGTAAGTTGCTTTCGAGTGATGGAAACCGGTCGGACGCTGCTGGGAACGTGCCCGTAGCTAGAGCAGTGTACACCGAAACGTGAAAAGTTCGCTCAAGGATTAAAACCAGCTACAGCCCTGCAGGAGGAGTGAGTCGGTTTAGCTGTATGGTGGTCGCCCAATTCGACCACATTGGACGGAAAACAAACAGGCGGGCGGGAGAGTGTGGGAAAGCTTCTTAGAATCAATCTTGAACGCTGGAAGAGTGTTTTCCGGAAGAGTTAAACTACTGCAACGCATAAACACACACACCAGTCACCAGTCACCAGACCAAGTTGATTTTGAGCGTTTGTACCTGTTTGTACAGTGGCATGTAATGAGCACTCCAGCAGCCGTTGAGGACTTTTCCAATGCGGAAGTAAACAAAGCAGCAAACTTTCTTTAGCAAACTTGCGGTAGCTCTGGATGTTTGCATCAAAATTCAGCCCCCAAAAGTATAGAAATCTGGCGGTAAACAATTATTTTTTGAGAATTCCAGCCTTAAACACACTTAAAACGAGCTCTTTAAGAGATCCTCCCGAGATGACTTGCCGCCTTTCAATCCCACAAACTAATCGATTTGCTTGTGATGGAAATTTTAACCCGCTTTTCCAAAACGGTCGGCCTGTTGTTTGACGGGCTTGAGAAAGGTTTGCTCGGGCTTTTTTTGTTGCTCCACGTTATGCATTAACAATCGAACAACCCTTTGCCCCCAAAGCATTCAACCGTTTGTTGAATTGCTTGATGAATATTTCGATTTAAGGCTAAGAAAAAGGAAATCGAGAATCAATGGCACACAAATTGTTGGCCCTCCCTGAACCGTAAAACACACCCACCGGAGGAAGCGTCATTCAGTTGAGCGTCAAGCAGAGTCGAGCAGTCGTGCTGGAAGATGGAATGTTGGAAGAAATGGACGTAAACTCAAAACAAAAAAAAAAAACATCAGACCATCCAGGTACCAGGTACGTGCACCTTTATTTGTTTGCCGTCGCTTAATCAACCGTAAGCCCCTTTTGTACGGGGAAGACGCTTTGTGTCTAGAATGGAGTGGTTTTAAAGGACTACAACAAAAAAAAAACCTGACCGCTTTTTGACTCTAAGAAAGGAATTAAATATTTACCAGGTTTTGCAGCACTATTTGCAAACAAATGAACCGAGAACAATCAGCAGAAGCACCAGCAGCAGCAGCAGCAGCAGCAGCAACATTAAACGATCATTCATGATGGACGTGTAATGACGTGGTTGCTCCAGTCGGGTTGGTGGTTGGCTTCGGTTGCACTTTGTTCTTTCAGTGGTGGAGCATAAAACAAAAACACTTTACCGCGTTTGATTAAAGGAAACAAGGCGAAAAACAAAACATTTTCTTTAAAAAAATGGTTAAAAATGTAAAAGATGAATATTTCGATTTAAGGCTAAGAAAAAGGAAATCGAGAATCAATGGCACACAAATTGTTGGCCCTCCCTGAACCGTAAAACACACCCACCGGAGGAAGCGTCATTCAGTTGAGCGTCAAGCAGAGTCGAGCAGTCGTGCTGGAAGATGGAATGTTGGAAGAAATGGACGTAAACTCAAAACAAAAAAAAAAAACATCAGACCATCCAGGTACCAGGTACGTGCACCTTTATTTGTTTGCCGTCGCTTAATCAACCGTAAGCCCCTTTTGTACGGGGAAGACGCTTTGTGTCTAGAATGGAGTGGTTTTAAAGGACTACAACAAAAAAAAAACCTGACCGCTTTTTGACTCTAAGAAAGGAATTAAATATTTACCAGGTTTTGCAGCACTATTTGCAAACAAATGAACCGAGAACAATCAGCAGAAGCACCAGCAGCAGCAGCAGCAGCAGCAGCAACATTAAACGATCATTCATGATGGACGTGTAATGACGTGGTTGCTCCAGTCGGGTTGGTGGTTGGCTTCGGTTGCACTTTGTTCTTTCAGTGGTGGAGCATAAAACAAAAACACTTTACCGCGTTTGATTAAAGGAAACAAGGCGAAAAACAAAACATTTTCTTTAAAAAAATGGTTAAAAATGTAAAAGAAGCTGTAAGCTATCGGAAACTATTCGATGTGACTGAAGATTGCATACTTTGAGGCTCAGTACTGTGAAGTTTTGAATAAAGCGCCTGAAGTTATACTATGTGATGCGCTTTCTGAATCTGAAATGCTTCGTTTTCGAGCAGAATTTCGAATTGCTTGCTACTCTCGCCAGTGTTTAGCTTAATTAGTTGTGTTTATTATTGTTCGTTTACTTCTCCATTTTGTTATGCATACAACGAACGGCAATGCTCATTTTACACACGCAAACCACAGAAAAAAACGTGCAAAACAAACGGAAATCACATTAGCGACGCGCTGTTTAGTGAAGCGTTGTTGATGGTAAATATTGATCGCAACCTTTTTTTTCCCCGCGATTGCATTTGATTTACGTGAACACAATTATAAAATTGTTATTTTTATGTAAACAATCTCAATGTTTGATACACATTTTTTTTAATGTGAAGGAATCGCTTTGAAAGATTTTTTTCGGGAAATTACAAACTTAATGTAAACGGTCGGTGTGTTTGATGGTCCTTATTCGTACGCAAACGAAAAAACCCGGCACTGCAATTAATGAGCTAATGAAATCAATTAATTTTTTCCTTTCGTTTTCGATAGCCGGTGGCATTATTACGCTTGCCGCTTTGCCGTAATAATCGGGTGCCCGCAGCTGATGTTCAGTAGAGCGAGCTTTTACTTTCGTTTTTATTTTAGTAATTAAAATCATTACCACACTGTGTAAGTAAGTCAAATGAACTGTCTACAGCCGCTGCTCGTAAGGATTGGCTTCTGTTGTGTTGTGTTGCTGAATTTATTGTACTTAAAAAGTGTTTTCTTTTTTTTCACAAACATTTAAATTTCTAACACCCGTTTGCGACGCGAACGGTAATCTGTTTCCATTAGCATAAAAAAAAAACAAGAAGCCCAACTGTCGGTGGCCGAAACATTTTGACGATACGTTTATTTCCGTTTCCGGTTTTCCCCGGTGGGTCGGTGTTTATGATGCTTCGGCGCCCTGTCCTTGGGCATCGGAAAGCGCCTAATGGTGCGGAATCCGTAACACACCGAAGCCCGTACCATGGAAGCGCCCCACAAAACCGGCAATTAATGTGGCATCACAGACATCAGCACAAAAATGACACATCCGTGATTGAAATTGATTGTGCGTGAAAGCTAGGCCTGTGGCTGTAGTAACAGTACGATTTGGCCATTATTTGGCGCTCGGCTGTTGAGTTTTTAAATTGTCTTTACTGAGCGCCGGAAAGGTGTGTTAAAAATCGATCGTCCTTTTTATTGGAATTTTACCACACGAGTCGATTTTTAAACAACCACAACTCCACGGGGATGGGCCGCTCTACAAAAATTTATCTATATTGTGATATGTTAATCACAAGCGAACCGTCACCACCACTGGGCGGCTTAGTGGGCCAATTTCGCGCCACCATCGTGCGCTTGAATATTTATGGCATTATGAAAAGATAAACCATTGATAAGGCGGGCGACCTGAGTCGGCCGGAAGGAGGTCGTTGTTGACTTCGTTCCTCTCTCCCCCCCCTGAAAGCTCAAGACCGTCGGGGTCTCGTTTAAACGAATTTTCTTATCTGCTTTACCGCATCGAGTCGGTTTTTAATTAGACGACACTCGCAACCACTCGCTGCGTATGATGATATGCGACTGGTGATGTTTACGCGACTGTTGGCTTTATCAGCTGGGGCTAGGCTTTCTCCCGCTGGAAAAGCGTAAGCTTTTCAGACAGACAGAGAAGCTTAAGCAATGCACAGCATGATGCTGTGGGAAAGAGAGTTGCTGGAGCCTGTAATCGTTAGCGTAAAAAGAGGACAACAATTTAAAATTTTCAAGATATTTAAGAACCTGATCTGCTACGTAGTAAACGTACGCAAATGAACCATGTCGTAGCCTAAAAGTAGACAAAAAGCACTATAAAGCGCCTGAAGGTAGGCCGTGTTTCGCCTTCTGTTCGTAGTAAACGATCAACAAGAATTGTAAGAAAACTGGGCTAGAACAGAATGGCCGTGGAGAGCTTCGAACGATGTCCATCCGAGAAGGTTTATTTAGCTCGACGAAAATACCAGGCCCTTGCGGTGATTCATCTTAAACGATGGGAGATATGGACCAAGACTTGAAGTGATGTTTGATGAGATGTTGAATACAATAGTCTTGCGTCATACATAGAATTCTTAGAAATTTTAAACAGCACAAAACAACAGCCCGGAAAAAGAGATATCGCACCATTCCAGGCTTGTCTAAGATGTCAAGCGGATCGTATTAAAGCTAAACATCCTTCAAGTAACATGTACTGTTTTTAGGTCGTCCTGAGAGAAAGAAGGATAATTAAAACTCAGGTATGACACAAGCAAGTAAAATCAATACGTTTTCTGGTATTCCACACGTTGTTTTGAAATGCTATACGTGTTGCGTTACTTCAATTTCAAACGCAACGTGTAGGTTCGAGTGAAAATCCTGCAAAACAACAAAACAATCTAACCTCTATCAGCTTTCTAATCGCATCTCCATTATGTGTTCCCTTTTTATCTTACAGAGCTCCTCACAGAGAACAATCACAATGGCTTCTTTTTTCGCTGTGTATGTTGTACCCTAAGTCTGTGGTATGTACAGGAACACAACCGTATACAACTTTCCCACACACGCCAGACACCTTCCCGAAGTGATTGGATGGGACGTATTTACGGGCATTCATGGGAGAACCGTGTTATCTTTATCCATCCTTTCATTACCGCAATTCGAAGTTTCGCTCTCGGTATGGTCCATAGCGTCACGGGTATTAGTGGCGTGCAGGTTTCGTTTCCGTTTTTTTTTGCGGGAGTTGCTGTGCTGACTAATAGAATTACCTTCCCATTAAAACTGAGAGTCTGTGCAACAATTCGTGCTCGAGGGACGAGCAGTTTTCGTTGTGCGAGTGCCATTTGCAATACGTTTAGGATAATCACGTCGGTGCAGTGCAGTCGGGGGAGTATTTACGATAAGTTTCTTACCTGTACTCTCGAGCCCAGGGTTCCAGGGTGCTATAGAAACAATTTCGGCAGCCACACTCTAGCAGCAAGTTCATTTTGCGGTTGGTATTTAGTAGTTTTAACGAGAAAACAATGCATGTTTGGTACGGTGTGAAAGGAAAGTTTTTGCTTCCCGTCAAACGCCACGTTCCATACATCCATTTGGAGTGTTTTTCTTTAATTTCATGCACAACAGTACACGGCACTCAACATCATCTAGACGCAAGCAACATATGGCTAATTGAATAGTTCCATTCCACGAACGATAGAGCTTTCCAACAGGACAAAAACAGCTGCAACTGGATCAATTACAATTGTCGTCCCCCAAAAGCGCTTCTTTCCAAAGTTTCCCAATTTCCAGTCTCAATCGGGCAAACCCATCGAAGCATACAATTTAAGGTACGCATCGCTTTAAATTAAATTAAATACAACCATTCCGGTCAGTTTTTGTTGCTGCTTGTCAACCCAATTTCGAACCCAGTCGGCCCAGTCTTACTAAACAACCAAATTACGCACCTGTACTGCATTAAAAGGCGTGCGTTGCTATGCAAACTGCATGCTTCACGGCGCGCCTAAAAGTATGCAATTAAAATCACCTTACCTTATTATGGCCGTTATCGATAGCTCGTTTGTGATTTACAATCGGTTTCGCTGGGTTTTTGCTGGGTTTTTCGTCGAGCTGCTTTTGCACGTCTCAGCCCCAGCTGCTTTGATGAAGCAATCCATTAGCGTACAGCGTGCGTCTAGGTCTGGGACCATTACCTGGGCGATACGTGCAAGAACCATGCCTGGGAAAATGGTGCACGGTAGAACTATAGCGATGAGTACACACACACACACACCATCGATGAAGTTACTGGTGCTGCTTCTGCCCAGATCATCGATTGCACACAGCCACCAACGTAGTAAATGTAAATGAAATTTGTCGAACGTCGTTCCCGATCAGGTTCAGGAGCGGAGAAAATGCAATAGGGTTTGTTTGTGAAGGGTTTTTGATAACGGTTCACCCATTCAGATTGAGTGTTTCTACTGCGGTACGGGAGGAATCGGTGATGAGCGTGTGCAAAGGTTAAACAGCATGAAAGCTCATTTTAGAGAAATGAATTGAGAACCGTGAGACTAGAGATTGTTGAGAATGGTGGATCGAAAATAAATATGTTTTCCCTCTGTACGTTTCTGAACATCAAGAAAACTTTTAAAATGAAAAAGGAACATTAAGTAATCGTTAAAGAAAAGGTTAAACCTGTGCAAACTAAAAAGAAATTAAGAAAAGAAGTGCGACGCCTAAAGGTATGCAATTTGAAGCTTAAACTTCTGCAGTGCTGGTTCTAACAAGGGTGTTGTTTTCAAAATGGTAAAAGACTCGGGGCGGCGTCGGTCTTCACACGGCAGGACCGGGGTTCGAATCCGGTAGGACTTACTTTCCAGCTACGGTTAAAACCAAGTCACAAAAAAGCTAGAAAAGACTCCTTCGTCGACGAAATTAGTGAGTCAATATGTCATAAACGCCAAACAGTATGCAATTCGATATTGCGAAACTAAACAATTTAAAAGAAATAATAACTATAAAATGGTTTATATCGTCTAGATTCCCATTTTACACTGTTATATAGCCATGCACTGCGATATTTTCAAGTTTTTGCTCATTTTCTCAGAAAAGATATGCAAATTTGTCACACGCTTAGCAAACCAACTGTTAAAATGGTATAATAGTTGTCAAACGCTTCAGAATGAAGTGACTGCACGGTTTTTTGACAGAAGGTGGTTTAGTCCAATGGATCTCCAGTTACTTAACCAATCGCAGCATATTAGTAAAAATCAACGGATCGTTATCCGCACCTTTTACCAACATTTCGGGAGTACCACAAGGCAGCATTCTCGGACCTCTGTTGTTTGTAATCTTTATTAACGACATAGTCAGTGTGCTTCCCGATTGCTTCAAACTACTTTATGCTGACGACTTGAAAATATTCATGCCTGTTTCTGATCCTGACGACTGTGCTGTCCTTCAAAACTGTCTGTCTGTCTTTTTAACGTGGTGTTCTACGAACTTGATGAGTGTCAACGTCAATAAATGTTCTGTAATATCGTTCTACAGAATTAGATCACCTACCGTACCTACCGCGTAGTTCGCGATTTAGGAGTTTTGCTTCATAGTAGGTTGACACTGCAAGATCATTACGAATTAATTATGTCGAAAGCTTTCCGTTTATTAGGTTTTGTTTTACGCGTTGGTAAAGATTTTAGGGACCCTAATAGTTTAAAATCTCTCTTTTGCACAATAGTTAGACCGACACTTGAATTCGCTAGTATTATCTGGACTCCATCTCAGCAATATCGAATCGACAGACTAGAATCCATACAGAAAAAATTTACTCGTAAACTATTTAACCTTCTACCGTGGTCCCGTGAAGCATCGTACCCTTCCTATCGTGCTAGGTGCCTCTTATTCGGACTGGAATCTCTGCAACATAGACGAATGACGGCTCAGTGTATTTTTTTTCATAAGCTGACCACCGGAATAATCGACGCCCCGTACATTCTTAGCAAAATTAATTATCAGGCTCCTAGCAGGTATTTAAGGCCCCGACCACTGTTCTACACAGAATTTAGATTAACAGAGTTTGGTGCGAACGAACCTTTACTTAAATTGACCAATGAGTACAACAGCTTAAATTTCTCAGTAGATCCCAGTATAAGTGTTAGTAATCTTAAAATAATTCTGCGTGGTAAATTTTAAAAGAAAACTTTTTTGTGATAATGTTTGTTCATATTCTGATTGATTTCTGTTTCTTGTTATATTATGTATTGTTATGTAGGCCGCATTAGTCCAGATAACTTTTTGTAAATAAATAAATAAATAAATAAATAAAAAAATTTACAGATTTTGAAGTGCAAGTCATCAATTGACAGTTTACAGTGGTACACTTAATATATTCCAAGGGTCGAGGGATTCCTTCTCGAGTCTTTGACCAAATTTCTAGCTTACTAAACAAAATTTTGATACGTGCAGGGGTTGCTGGCTATCAATCATGTCATACTATATCGCCTGATTTAACTTTTCCTTTCAAAAAAGAGATTGTAGAGCACATTTACAAGTCTCAAGCTTCAGAAGCAGTACGGAGATCTGCACTAGACTACCCAGGATTCGATCGATTGGTCATATCAAGTCAGAAGCACACCAGAATCACAAACCCTTAACGTCGTTTTGCACCATCCATCTGGATAGAGGCTGCTTGGTAGGCCCCAAACACCAAATAAGGTGTCTAACAGAACTGCCGGAATACTGGATTGGCAGACGATGCCGATGGCCAAGGAAAGCTTCTGATGGTCGTTCTCAGACCAATAACTTGATTCTTCAATTTGTAGTAATTATGGAACATAAATTACAAGAAGTTAATGACAAAATGCTAATATTAGCCATTCTCTCAAATACGAATTGTTAAGCGATTGCATAATATTAGGCGTCGAAAAGTTACTTAAATGAATATTTTCGTGCAGTGCATCAAGATAATAACCAAAAAAAGAGACAACCCGATCAAACTACCTTATAAACATTCATACACCACCCCATTTTATCGCCATCCACCGTTGTGTTTCACTTACACAAAAAAAAACCCGTTCAAATTGAATATATACCACTAACATTTA
>LULA01017156.1:0-15660 GCA_002091835.1 Anopheles maculatus | reverse complement strand
GAACCTATATCAACAGAACAGACAGGGTTACAATGGTAGAAATTTCAACAGAAATTTCAGACCCAATCATCAAAACTCGCAACCCACATTCTCACCTTCAGGAAGACTAGCAATAGCAAACTATAGTCACAACGACAGAAGGCAAAACAGGGAAAGACAAGGTCCAAGACGCGTGTATGTCACGCAACCGGATAGTATCATAACACAAGACGCAGAAACGTTCTCGCAAAATACAATGCAGAACAATTTTTTAGGAGAAGATCAGCCTTAGATAGGGCACAACAAATCCTTACAATCGATCTAACAGGAACAGATTACATAAAGATCAAAATAGCATTATCCAAAGATACATACTGCACATTAATAATCGATACAGGAGCATCAATTTCGCTTTTTAAAGCATCAAAAGTAAAAAATGATCAGAGAATAGATAATACTAAAAATTTAACATTGAAAGGCATCTCAGACAAAGCAATTAAAACTTTAGGATACACAAGCACAGAAATTAAATTTTGCAATACCAACGTAAAACATAACTTTCATCTAGTACCAGACGATTTTAGCATATATGCAGATGGCATATTAGGAAGAGACTTTTTCAAAAAACACAAATGCAAATTAGATTATGAACTTGAACTTTTTATTTTCAACTATAATGGCATGGAAACACAGCATCCTTTGGAAGATGGAGATGCAGGAGGAATCATATTACCGATACAAAGACAACCAAATGATAAAATTCATTAATACTAACGATTCTAACATTTACATCGCTAACAGGGAAATCCAACCAAAGCATAAACCATTATCAAATTATAGAGTACATAATAGCATCTCAGCCAAAACAGCAACCACAAAAGAAAGAATCAAGAAGTTGTTAGAAAAAATCCACATAGAAAAGACACCACAAGCAGATCAGGAAAAACTTAAAAGAGTAATAACAGAGTATAACGATATTTTTTGTATTGAAGAGGATCCAATCACTACAAACAATTTCTATACGCAAGAGATTACACTAAAAGATAACATTCCTACATATATCCCAAATTACAAACAAATTCATTCGCAAACAGAAGAAATTCAAAAACAAGTAGACAAAATGCTACAAAACCAGATAATCGAACACTCAGTGTCATCATATAATTCACCAATCCTGTTAGTACCAAAGAAATCGAATGAAGGAAATAAAAAATGGAGACTAGTAGTAGATTTTAGGCAACTAAACAAGAAAATCCTACCAGATAAATTTCCATTACCCCGGATTGACTCAATTTTAGACCAGCTAGGTAGAGCTAAATATTTTAGCACCCTCGACTTAATGTCAGGATTTCACCAAATACCGTTGGAAAAGAATTCTAGACGCTTCACAGCATTTTCAACACATGCAGGTCATTACCAATTTACACGCATGCCATTCGGACTAAACATTTGCCCAAACAGTTTTCAACGAATGATGGCAATAGCTATGGCTGGATTAACACCAGAGCTAGCATTTGTATATATAGATGATATAATCGTTACTGGATACAGTGCACAGCATCACATCAGTAACATAGTTAAAGTTTTGGATAGACTAAGAAAGTACAATTTAAAGCTTAACCCAGAAAAATGTAGTTTTTTCAAATCAGAAGTAACATATTTAGGACATAAAATTACAGACAAAGGAATTTACCCCGACGATTCGAAATACGAAACCGTCAAAAATTTTCCGACACCAACTAACGCAGACGAATCAAGACGATTTGTTGCATTTTGTAATTATTATCGTAAATTTATACCAAACTTTGCAAAAATAGCTAAACCTTTAAACAACCTAATAAAGAAAGATGTAAAGTTTGAATGGACCCAACAGTGTCAGGAAGCATTCGACACATTAAAGAAAAATCTTCTATCGCCAACCATATTGAAGTATCCAGATTTTTCAAAGCAATTCATAATAACCACAGATGCATCAGATATGGCATGTGGTGCAGTTTTATCGCAAATATTCGAAGGAAACGACTATCCTATCGCATTTGCAAGCAAAAGTTTTACTCCAGGAGAGAAAAACAAACCAATTATAGAGAAAGAGCTTACAGCAATTCATTGGGCGATAAATTACTTTAAACCATACATTTATGGACGTAAATTCTTAGTTAGAACGGACCATCGTCCATTAGTTTACTTATTTGGTATGAAGAATCCAACGTCAAAACTAACACGAATGAGACTAGATTTAGAAGAATTCGATTTTGACATAGAATTTTTAGCAGGAAAAGCTAATGTAACCGCAGACGCTTTGTCGCGAATAATAACAAACTCAGATGAACTAAAAGCATGCATACCAAAATCAAAGGTAGAGATAGCAAAACCAATATTAATGGTGAATACAAGAGCTATGACGAGAAAGAAGGAGATTCCTAAACAACAAAAACCAACTGCACAAAAAGGGAGTAGCTACCCTGTAGTATGGGAAACAGATAGGCCGTCTGAGGTTAGGAAATTTCTGAAAATCAAATCAAGCATTGTAGGACACAAAATAGAGCTCGTTGTGTACAATCACAAATACAGAAAAGCGCTAGGGATAACAGAGATACCCAGAAACAAAAACGCGAAGAATAGCCAAACACTAGAGTTTGCGCTGCATGATATATGCCAAATCGCTTATAATACAAACAGAAACAAGCTAGCAATCGCATCAGACGATATTATATTTCAATATTATTCCCTGCAGACAATCAAAGAAGTAGCCTTCGCAGCACTCTCCGATATAGAAATTGTCGTGTACACTCCACCAAGATGGATTAATTCGCAGGAAGATAGGCTGAGAATAATCTCCGATTATCATATGACACCTACGGGAGGACATATAGGCCAATACAGACTCTACAGCAAGCTGAGAGAAAAGTACCAATGGAAGTACATGAAGACGGATATCCGCAATTTTATAAAAAATTGCAACGCATGCATTAAAAATAAGACTTTAGCACATACTAAGGAAGAAGCAGTTGTGACGACAACCCCTTCCAAACCATTTAGTGTAATATCAATTGACACAGTAGGGCCATTACCAAAAACAAACGATAATAACAGATATGCAGTAACAATTCAATGCGAACTAACAAAATATGTAACCATAATACCAATATCTAACAAAGAAGCTAACACAATTGCAAGAGCACTCGTCGAAAATTTCATATTAACATTCGGAACATTCATAGAACTCAAATCAGATCAAGGACTTGAATACAATAATGAAATATTACAGAAAATTTCGGAAATATTAAAGATAAAGCAGACATTTGCAACAGCTTATCACCCACAAACAATCGGATCATTAGAAAGAAACCACAGAAGCTTAAACGAATACCTAAGAAGCTATTCAAACGAACACCACGATGATTGGGACAGATGGACAAAATTTTACGAATTTGTTTATAATACAACAATGAACACATCAACAGGATACACACCATACGAACTAGTATTTGGAAAACAAGCAAATTTACCACAAGAAATTCACAACACAAAAGTAGAACCGATTTATAACATAGAGCAATATTACAACGAAATGAAATTTAAATTACAAAAAACAAACGAGATAGCAAGAGAAAATCTAATTAAATCAAAATACAAAACAACAGCTAACCTAAATGAGAAGATAAATCCAATAGACATCAAAATAGGAGATCAAGTTTATTTGTTCAATGAAAACAGAAAGAAGCTAGATCCAGTATACATAGGACCATTCACAATAATAGACGTACAAAGCACAAATTGCGTTATAAAACACAATGTAACAAACAAAATCACAACAGTACACAAAAACCGATTAAAACCACGAGTTTAACGAATAATGTTACTCTTTCGTTTCAAACATAAGAAATTTCAACTCAATCCTAACATTATTCTCATTAACGGGGGAATTGTAGCATCCATAATGCTATACAGATATCATTCACTTTCTGAACTAAACTCTCAATATAGCACAACACCCGTTAACATCAAAACTAGGACAGTAGGTTATCTTCCGACGAAAGAATGCAACAATTGCATAATTAACCATTTTTACCAAACACTTAAAGTTAGCAAAACAACCCAAGTTGAGACAGGTCAAAAACAGCAACAAGCGCAAGCCGTGCGCGTACGCACGCCAGGGCCAGTAAACCAAAATAAACATAACGTAAGCATAATCGTAAGCGCTCGTAGGGTAACGCCAACAACCACCCGGAAAACCAAGCCGTACCGTAACAAAAACAAATGATGACAACCTTGACGAAAAAAGCGTACATCTCAAATAAACCTTAAGCACACCCAGAAACCTTGGAAATTAAGTGAAAGTGCAGATAGAAAGTCGGTACAGAAAAAGATAACAATGTAAGAACGAAACCTGGAGAACAAGTGATATAAATAAAGAATGGTGACGAACAGTCAGACAGTCAGTCGGCAGACGATCAGTCAGAAGGGTTAAGTTGAAACTCTAACGTGTGTCCCGTTTCATTTTCCGCCCGATGCGTCCACTGGATAGCTTTCCACCTCAGTTTCCGCGAGTTCGAAGTTTCCTTCTCCTCGATTAAAAAGTGTATACGAAGACCGTATATTACAGTAGCATAGAATGCAACAATTACATCGATATTACGATATCGACGGTCGTCATCACGATTTTCTCCTGGTTCACTCGCAGACTAGAATTGCAGATCTATAAATGGGACCGGACGGGACAGTGAAGATAAAAAAATAAAAATAAATTAATCTGACTGCGGAACTTTCGTGTCAAGCTTACCAGACTTGTTCGAATATGTTGAGATATGTGCCAGACTATTGGCTTTCAATCGATATTTCAAGAATTATAGGAAAATGTTACACTCAAAACATTTGTCACGACGTAAAAGGAGTGTATAGAACTTACTTATCAGGCGCTACAACCGCTTCGCGGCCTTGGCCTGCTGCAACAATCCTCGATACCGCTCACGATCTAGCGTCGTCGTCTGCCATTCCATTATCCCGGCCGTTCTGGCGGACGCATCGACGCCATCACTCCATCTCAGTTTGGGCCTACCACGCCTCTTCTGTCCATGTGGACGGCCTAAAAGGACTTTACGGGCTGGGTCGTCCGGCGCCATTCTCAAGACATGACCAGCTCACCGGAGACTGGCGAGCCTGATTCGCTGCACGATGGTGATATCACCGTACAGCTCATACAGCTCGTCATTGTAGCGGCTCCTCCATTGTCCTTCCACACATACGGGGCCAAAAATCCTTCTGAGCATCTTCCTCTCGAACGCGGCTAAGAGGGTTTCGTCAGTTTTGGACAAAGTCCATGTCTCAGAGGCGTATGTGAGTACTGGAACTATAAAGGTTCTGTACAGTCCCAGTTTCGTCCGACGCGACAGGTATTTTGAGTGGAGAAGTTTCCTCAGGCTGTAGTATGACCGGTTGGCAGCCAGCACCCTTTCGCGCAACTCAACGTCTATGTTGTTGTCGGTACTGACTGAGAACATTTAGTTAATATGAAGTGTGTAGAACATTTAGTTCAATTACAGCTCTGAAACATGTAGTCAGCCTATAACTGACGAATTCATCTAAGCTGGGTTCAAGATGAAGTTAATCTGCACAGTTTTTGATCCCGTGTGTGCGATCATTGTATTAGACTCTTCAAGCTTCGGTAGGTTGGTCATGTCCGGAAAACGATACCAAACGACCGAGCCCGAGATGATCTATGGATAGAAGGGGTTTTAAAACTTGTCTGCTTGCTTACTAGTCCTTTGCTCATGGACAAAAGCTGGGAGGACTTATTTAGTTGATTAAGTCAAGCAGCTGTGGCTGATAATTACAAAATTGAGAAAATCTAGCAGAAGGTAAAGTGAAACAAAGTTGAAAGAGGTGTGAAAACGATATCTTTAAATGAGCTATTTAAATTTGGATTAGATTTAATCAAGGAACTTTAATCCACTTTTATCCAGTCAAGGTATCAAGCAACAAGACATTATTCTTTAAGGCAATATTCGTTGAAAACCGTCTCGTCTTACTGCACGTTTTAAATAGTTTAAGTATTATTCATCTCCTCCTTCTACTCCATATTCTTCTTCCTTTTCCTCTCCTTTATCTTTGGCGCTACAACCTCAATGGTTCTTTACCTGTCATTTCTTTCTTTCTTCGACTATAAAGCACTCTATTCAGTAAACGATAACGTTCGCATTAAATTTCACCTGAATTCACCACCGACAAGAAATCTCGAGAGCATCGCTTCTCTTCTCTGCAAAAACCCATCCCAAACACTTCCGATTCATCACCAGCTTCAACACCATTGTCCAGCTAATTGAATAAATAAGGACAAATCAAAGGCCAGGGTGTACACAAAAAACATCTCTTTGCTTCGAGCGATTTATCCTTTTCATCGTAATCATCACACAAACTGCTTTTGTGATCCTCACCGCAAGCTGAATGCAGTTGGTAATGAGCTTTGCTGATTGGAACAATGGCATTAAAGAAACAAAACATTCTTCTGCCTCGAGCCAGAACTATGCACAAGCGAAAGCGCGACAATCACTTTGATGTGTAAATGTTTAATAATCAGATTACTATCGCCATTCTGCGGCTGTCTTTCCTTTGTGCGAAGATATCAATCAAGGTTGAATGCTTTTCAATGATATTGCTTAATACATACATTCAAAAATCAACGTTTTAATGATACAACACTCAATAATGATCCTGATGGGAAAGGATCATTTGAGAATGGATGGCAATAAAAACAATCCAGAACAGAACGACCAACGAACAAAACGTCGGAAAAAACCCTTTTTTATTCCCTGAAGAGTTGTGCTGCTCAAGTTTTTATCAATCGTTCTTTCGGTTACCTCCCGTTCGCTGTATTCCCTCTTGACACAAATCCAATAATCTGTCCCGTACCGATCGATCTCCGTGGTTCCATCAACAGCAAAAAAAAAGCAAATCACCCGAAGCGAATTGAAATGCGTATGACTTTGCGTCACGGGCTTTCGATTTAATTTTTCACCCTTCTTTCTGCTTCCGTAATTGAAGGTATAACATTTCCCACGCAGACACACGCACATACACACACATACGATGGGATAGTACCTTTCCTTAGCCCTTTTTTTTGCGACACCAAAGTTACACGATGGACCGAAAGCAATTTCGACACAACATTCCCGCGACCGTCCACATTCCGGCGACATGGCGTCACCGGAAGAAGGAAGCGGTTGGCCGGATGCGTTACCCCAAGGGGGAGGTGCAGTCAACAACAAAAAAGAGACCCACCGGACCGGAAGAAAGCGAATGCCACGGAATACAGCACAAAACTCCCACGATGACGATAGCGCGCGAACGTGCCACATGAGCCGGTTTCGGCTCACGGGACCACATCGGGACTGGGTGGCAAACATTCCTAACGGACTGTGCCATGTGGCCCCCGAGGGGATTTGAAACCAGTGACGGATTGCTTTCTTCTGAGACGCCTTTTGGCGTTCGTAAGCGGCAATCGTTGGAATTACTTTTTTCTCTGTTCGTCTGCTCCTCTTCTCCACCCACCTTCTAACCGCGCCATTTTGCCTCCCATTTTCCACTCTTTTCGACACACTATTCAGCCTACTTTGTAACGTGGGCAATTTTTTTCTTCTTCTGTTGGCTGTCGGTTACTTCTTTCCATCTTTCACATCAACACTGCGTCAGCTCGATTTGGGCCCGTTACGCTGTCAGGAAGTTTGTTCGTGTGCCGCCTTTCCTGAGCGCTACCTCTTCCGCCGGTCGTCCAACGGCAACCGGCAAAACAACAACATGTACGAATAGCTATAATTTTTATTCCGTAATAGCTATCTTCAGCTATCATTACGTTAATGTGTCCGACAAGCCATTCATTAGATAAAAAAATATATGTTACGCGGTAGTGCCGTTGCTACGGTTCGCCCTGTGCGATACAAGGGCGAGATTTATGCTTTGCCCGGTAACAAATCTGCATATCGGATGTGGAGGTTTTCTTCATGTAAGAAAAATAAATCAGAAAATATAGTTTTATTTAGTCTGCGCTCTATGTTGTTAAAAAGATTGCTCCTGTTTTGAAATAATATAAATTTTATAAAAACACTGCAAAAATGTGCTTTCCTTACTGCATTTTCCAAACATTTTCATACGTGTGATATATTTTTCAAGTAAAATACTTATATAATAATTGTGATATAACGAGTAACGCAAAGAACGTTTTTCTAATAGGTTTCTTTAACATGTTTTATCCTTGTGTGCAAAACAGCTACTAGGCTTTGATGTTCTTCATAGTGAATTAAAGAATTAATTATTACCAAATAAACTATGTTTAAAAATCATATCAATTTTATTTGAACAAAAAACTATAATTTGTACTTAAATTATGTTGAGGAATTATATGGAATGATTGTAGCATCAAATATGCGCCCAGAAATGTAAACGAATACAATATTAATGGCAAATATTTATCTGTAGCACAATACATATCTCAACAATAAAACTAGAAGCTAATTCCTGTAATATTCATGATATAATAATATTAACAACGAGAGTTCATAAACACAAAATAGTTTTCAAGCTGATTTTGGTATAATTGAGCAAGAATGCCACTTTGAACAGAGGACAACATCAACAAGAATAACGCTAAAATAAGCTTTCGTATGGGCATAGCCACAACATGTATTCCTCCACAATTTGCATACCTCGAAACTGTATTGTTTGAATCACCTGAATTTTTTGAACCACCTTACTATTTGATTAAATATCTCTACTTTTCTCCATTCTTAGTAGTAATAGCAGCTGTTTATTGCGGATGTATACATATTATATGTTAATTTTAACAGTTGATTTTGATTATAATGGGTTCGCAATGTTTGCTTTCCCTATTTATAATTATAGTTGTTTAGCGGTTGCTGAGTTGGGCTATTCATGTGTAAACAATGATTAAAAAATAATTTGTGGAAAACATTAACAAAAAAACACGAAAACGAAAGAGGGTATTTAACCTAACCTACCCAACAACCTAACCTAACACCTAATCAAGAAAAATAAAATAAAATAACAGTACTCTAAATAAACAATAAACAATACACCTACAATTCAAATATTAAAACAATTGTTCCTTGTACACCGGCCATGCTCTTAAAGCCTCACACTAACGACGCTCCGCGGTAGCAGGTTGTTGTCAAACATCGCCACAACATGTCAACCTTAATTCTAAATAAGGACTTATTACTGTAGCGGTGGCTCAACCGCCTTAAGTGTGTCATCATGCTTCGCTATCGCTAAAACCAATCATCATCGGAGTGCCCGATGTACGATGGCACGAACCTGAATAATGATTAATTGCTCCAGTGCTTCGCCACTCGACCCAGACCATGTGGCTTAGATTCCTCGCGACACACTCACTATATCTCACTTTCGACCGTCGTTCGATAAAGATGAGCCACTGGCAACGTGCAGTACCGGCTGTACACTCGGCCCACGTTTCCTGCACCAACACTAAGCGCCGTAGTGTTTTTCCCTGTCGCTCTCTTCCTTTCTTCCCCTTTCGGTCCAGTTTTCCGTCATCTTGTAGTGCCAGCCACCATCGTACCAGCGACGGAGGACGGTAAAAAGACGACCGTAAACATGTAGCTAAATCACGACGGGAAGTAGCCGCCAGCAGCGGCCAGAATGATTAAGTGTTGCATATTCCAGATAGACAGCATACGGCCACCTCGACCCTACCTACCCTTGTGTGTGTGTGTGTCAACTGTGCTGAGCCGTGAACAGGTACCAGGTACGATAATCGTACGGAACGGTGAAAGATGGAAGCGAGTGTCTCACTTCCTGCTTCCTGCTGGTTTGATCGGCAGTGTGTATCTTAAGCAACGCTCAAGAAGAGTATCTTGCCTGTAGAAGCGGTTTCGGTGCGACAAGGAACCAAACCATTGATTGCACATGAAGTTCCACGTGAGCCGGGCAACGTTTGAGCGTTAGTGAAGCGTTTATCAGCAGCAGAATAATTATGTGTTGCCACACAAACTATTACAATACGTTTAAGGTTGCTTTCATCGCATGAGCTGAATGGGCGTTTCTGTTTAGATACACGCAATTATTGTCCACAGACCACAAACACCAAATAGGGCTATCGTTTTACTCATTATGGATCTGATAATTAAATACAAAATACATGCAACTCATACTATTCTGCACATTTAGTAGAGAATGCGCCCAATTGTGGAACATTTTGTACAGTGTTTTCACGTGAACAACAATCGAAACTGCTGAATGCTGATGAAACTGCTTATCCAAAATTCACAGACAAGGACTTTTTAGATAAACACACATCTTCATTACACTTTATCTTTAAATATGTGTAAATGGAACCCTTTATACAAAAGTTAAAGTAACAAAAGATGAGTCTAGTTTGATTGTTGACCTAGTTTAACAACTGTGTTAGAATCGTTTACTCTAACGAACATGATCATCAACATGAAGCTAAATGGCCTTAGACATTTTTAATGAATAATATCACTAATTAGATGCTTAAATGCAATAAATTTAAAAAAAAATTGTATAATGCATTGGATTGTCTAAACTGTAAGAATTTTCATGCAAAATGACAATTTCTTTGCTGTCAACAGGCTGCACGTTCCATGAATTGTATTCTTTATATTCATTTCATTTCTTGAATCTTCGATTATTAGTTACAGGCAAAGCTACCAAAAGATTTGATCAATCTTCCGATAATTCTTACATAAATTAAGAGCATAAAATTTGCACAAAAATTAGTACATAAGCATTTTTCTTGTAGCTTGTAACTGTTGAGCTTTTGTTCTACTTGATTAAATATTTTATCATTAAACAATAGAAAAAATATGTGATTTCAACGTGGTTTCAAGTAAAACACATAAAACATTTTTAAATCATTTGGCATCCATTCTGTGCTATTCTTCAAATAAAAATTGAAACCGAATAATAATCTCTCGTTCTAACACTTCAATGGACAATGGTTATTTCTTCAATATTGACGATAATTATACTGATTACTCGATTCATAGACTATTAAAAAATTGTTCAAAGTCACTGAACATGCATTGTCTTCGCATTTCTAAATTCCCCAGTTTTTTCTATAGCTTAAATCAAACGCAGTCTGCCTCCAGCTTCCGATGCGAAAGGACGTATTTTGTTCGGAAGCGCCAATCGGATCCTTTGTGTACAGCAGAACGTGATCATTGTGCTCGAGTGCGATTGCGTGGTCGATGCGAATACCCGTATCGCACTAATCGGTGTTTTTGTCATTCTCCGATATTCGTATCGGAGATTGTACTGTTGATAATATCGATCGAGTAGCGATCGACGTTTGTTTTTAGTGTTGTGAGTGTGTGTACCCGTTGCCCGTTGCGATAAGCAAACGTATTACCGCTGCGTTATCGTATCGAGCTTCGGTTGTAGCCTGTCCAGTGTGTGTGTGATTGTGTGTGTTTGTTTGTACATCGTGTGTCAAGGTAAGTTTTGTGTTCCCGTGTCGTGCCGTTGTCTCGGGCTCTACCATGGGGGTAGAGCGGGACAGTTCTGACTCAGAACGGGAGATAGAACCATGTAGGGAGGCCAAACGGAAGCCTGGTCGCCCTAAAGCCGCTCCAGCCACCAAAAAGGTGGCCTTAGAAGAAAGGCCTTCAACCTCTAAGGCCGCATGTAGTGCCCCGCTGGCAAACAGTGCCCCGCTGGCAAAAAATATTGAAAGTGTGTCGGACCATCGTGCGCGTGCGTACCCGCCGTCGTGGGAGGGCAAACCGATGGTTTATTTTATGCCGCGTACCAAACAGCTGGACATAAGGACGATCGCGGCATCGATCTTTAAAAAGTACCCGGGCGTCGCCGATGTGTTTCGGATGCGCCCGAACAAGATCAGGGTCACCGCAAAGGACCGGGCTCAAGCTAACGTCATTGCGGCTGACCCAGACTACACGGAGCACTACCGGGTTTATATCCCCGGTAGTCTGGTTGAGGTTTCCGGCGTAATTCAGGATTTTGAATACCCGGAGGAGGACATTGTGAAGTTTGGAGTGGGTGCCTTCCTTGCCCCAGACACGCCGAAGGTAAAAGTGTTGGAGGCGAAAAAGCTTTTTAAGCTTGACGCCTCAACAAAAGACGAGAAAAAATATGTCCCAACCTCCTCAATCCGAATTACGTTTGAGGGTACGGTGCTTCCGCAGGCCCTCATTCTTGAAGGCCTCCGGATCCCCATTGACCGGCCATACGTGCCAAGGGTGGCCACTTGTTCAAAATGCAGCCGGATTGGACATGCCGAACCGTTTTGCACCCGTAAAACGTGCTGCGGTAAATGCAGAGGGGCGCATGCTACCGAGGAGTGCAAAGCGCCGGCCCAGAAATGCTCGCATTGTCGGGACGACTGGCATGAGGTAGCTTTCTGCCCGGTGTACCGGAAACTGCAGAAGGAGCAGACCAAAACAGTAGCCGAGAGGGCACGCGGCTCGTATAGCGATGCCCTAAAGGGAGCAAACGCTTCTAATCCCTTTGCAGTTTTGGGTACAACTGCTAATGGCGAGTCCACTCCGACTGCACCCGAACAGGAGCCATTGAGACCAGTAAAGGTCATGAGAGTGCCTTATAAAAAAGTGCAAAGGAAGGTCCTCAAAATGAAAAAGAAACCTTTGGCACCACAGCGTCACGCTAAAGTTTCCTCAGTCCCAACACTGTTCCCGTGTCGTGCCGTTGTCTCGGGCTCTACCATGGGGGTAGAGCGGGACAGTTCTGACTCAGAACGGGAGATAGAACCATGTAGGGAGGCCAAACGGAAGCCAGGTCGCCCTAAAGCCGCTCCAGCCACCAAAAAGGTGGCCTTAGAAGAAAGGCCTTCAACCTCTAAGGCCGCATGTAGTGCCCCGCTGGCAAACAGTGCCCCGCTGGCAAATAGTGCCCCGCTGGCAAAAAATATTGAAAGTGTGTCGGACCATCGTGCGCGTGCGTACCCGCCGTCGTGGGAGGGCAAACCGATGGTTTATTTTATGCCGCGTACCAAACAGCTGGACATAAGGACGATCGCGGCATCGATCTTTAAAAAGTACCCGGGCGTCGCCGATGTGTTTCGGATGCGCCCGAACAAGATCAGGGTCACCGCAAAGGACCGGGCTCAAGCTAACGTCATTGCGGCTGACCCAGACTACACGGAGCACTACCGGGTTTATATCCCCGGTAGTCTGGTTGAGGTTTCCGGCGTAATTCAGGATTTTGAATACCCGGAGGAGGACATTGTGAAGTTTGGAGTGGGTGCCTTCCTTGCCCCAGACACGCCGAAGGTAAAAGTGTTGGAGGCGAAAAAGCTTTTTAAGCTTGACGCCTCAACAAAAGACGAGAAAAAATATGTCCCAACCTCCTCAATCCGAATTACGTTTGAGGGTACGGTGCTTCCGCAGGCCCTCATTCTTGAAGGCCTCCGGATCCCCATTGACCGGCCATACGTGCCAAGGGTGGCCACTTGTTCAAAATGCAGCCGGATTGGACATGCCGAACCGTTTTGCACCCGTAAAACGTGCTGCGGTAAATGCAGAGGGGCGCATGCTACCGAGGAGTGCAAAGCGCCGGCCCAGAAATGCTCGCATTGTCGGGACGACTGGCATGAGGTAGCTTTCTGCCCGGTGTACCGGAAACTGCAGAAGGAGCAGACCAAAACAGTAGCCGAGAGGGCACGCGGCTCGTATAGCGATGCCCTAAAGGGAGCAAACGCTTCTAATCCCTTTGCAGTTTTGGGTACAACTGCTAATGGCGAGTCCACTCCGACTGCACCCGAACAGGAGCCATTGAGACCAGTAAAGGTCATGAGAGTGCCTTATAAAAAAGTGCAAAGGAAGGTCCTCAAAATGAAAAAGAAACCTTTGGCACCACAGCGTCACGCTAAAGTTTCCTCAGTCCCAACACTGTTCCCGTGTCGTGCCGTTGTCTCGGGCTCTACCATGGGGGTAGAGCGGGACAGTTCTGACTCAGAACGGGAGATAGAACCATGTAGGGAGGCCAAACGGAAGCCAGGTCGCCCTAAAGCCGCTCCAGCCACCAAAAAGGTGGCCTTAGAAGAAAGGCCTTCAACCTCTAAGGCCGCATGTAGTGCCCCGCTGGCAAACAGTGCCCCGCTGGCAAATAGTGCCCCGCTGGCAAAAAATATTGAAAGTGTGTCGGACCATCGTGCGCGTGCGTACCCGCCGTCGTGGGAGGGCAAACCGATGGTTTATTTTATGCCGCGTACCAAACAGCTGGACATAAGGACGATCGCGGCATCGATCTTTAAAAAGTACCCGGGCGTCGCCGATGTGTTTCGGATGCGCCCGAACAAGATCAGGGTCACCGCAAAGGACCGGGCTCAAGCTAACGTCATTGCGGCTGACCCAGACTACACGGAGCACTACCGGGTTTATATCCCCGGTAGTCTGGTTGAGGTTTCCGGCGTAATTCAGGATTTTGAATACCCGGAGGAGGACATTGTGAAGTTTGGAGTGGGTGCCTTCCTTGCCCCAGACACGCCGAAGGTAAAAGTGTTGGAGGCGAAAAAGCTTTTTAAGCTTGACGCCTCAACAAAAGACGAGAAAAAATATGTCCCAACCTCCTCAATCCGAATTACGTTTGAGGGTACGGTGCTTCCGCAGGCCCTCATTCTTGAAGGCCTCCGGATCCCCATTGACCGGCCATACGTGCCAAGGGTGGCCACTTGTTCAAAATGCAGCCGGATTGGACATGCCGAACCGTTTTGCACCCGTAAAACGTGCTGCGGTAAATGCAGAGGGGCGCATGCTACCGAGGAGTGCAAAGCGCCGGCCCAGAAATGCTCGCATTGTCGGGACGACTGGCATGAGGTAGCTTTCTGCCCGGTGTACCGGAAACTGCAGAAGGAGCAGACCAAAACAGTAGCCGAGAGGGCACGCGGCTCGTATATATCAACCACCGACAATTTTCGATACCTTGGTGTTTGGTTCAATTCAAGACTAAACTGGAGTACTCATATCACCCATCTGGTGCAAAAATGCAGTAAAAGAATCACCTTTCTAAGGACAGTCACAGGATTTATTGGAATATGGAAGCATATGCTTCCATTGGGCATCCGATACGCTTATCCTCAAGCTTGAGAGGCTACAGTACCGTTGTCTTAGACTCGCACTAGGGAGCATGAAATCCACACACAACATGTCCCTGGAAGTGATGACCGGAGTGATGCCGCTCAAACTTCGTTTTGAAATGCTGTCGCTTCGCCTTCTAGTCCGTTCTTCAGTATCAAATCCCTTGATAGTAGAAAATTTTAGAGCGCTTCTAGAGACAGGTTCTAAGAGCAAAATCTTGAAGATTTACGAAGATTTTGTAGAGGAAATTAAGACCATACCGAATGATCTTCGCCCGAGGGTAGTTCCGGGCATTTTCAGGAATAAGTATGGCCATTTAGACCAAATAAGCCAGTATTACACTGACGGATCATCCTCCGAGCTGGGCACCGGCTTCGGTGTTTTTAGCGAGTTCACCCAAGCCTTTTTTAAATTGCGACAGCCATGCAGTGTTTACACCGCCGCCAGTATTACACTGACGGATCATCCTCCGAGCTGGGCACCGGCTTCGGTGTTTTTAGCGAGTTCACCGAAGCCTTTTTCAAATTGCGACAGCCATGCAGTGTTTACACCGCAGAGCTAGCCGCAATCT
>LULA01017145.1:0-15710 GCA_002091835.1 Anopheles maculatus | reverse complement strand
ATCAAAGATACGCTGAAAGAGTACAAGGTGGAGGAACGATTGGGCAAGCACCACAACTCCCGGCCAGCGCCACTACTCTGCGACACCACGGAACGGTGCATTATCGCACTGCAGCACATCGTCGATGGTCTTCAGTGTTTGCAGTATTTCGACAGCTACGAAGAGCAAAAGCAGCGCGAAAAAGAGAAGGAAGCCGAACGGCAAAAAATTGTCCACGAAGAGTCCAACCCAAACATGGCAAAGTCAGATAATCCTATCCCGCTACCATACCAACCACTCCGCCCGGAAGCACGCCCCATCGATCCGGAAAAGATCATTCCGATGGGATGGAAGCAACCGGGCGAGAGAAACCATTTGCCGGACGAGAAAACACAACCCTAGAGGAGGACGACGATGAGAACGGGCTAGACGAGACGGAAGATGAAGCAACGAGCACAGGCGACGAGCAGGGAGAACAACAAGGCCGACCGGGCAATGGGACAAAACTAGAAGCAGCGATCAAAAGCATCAAAGATACGCTGAAAGAGTACAAGGTGGAGGAACGATTGGGCAAGCACCACAACTCCCGGCCAGCGCCACTACTCTGCGACATCACGGAACGGTGCATTATCGCAGTGCAGCACATCGTCGATGGTCTTCAGGGTTTGTCGATGGTCTTCAGTGTTTGCAGTATTTCGACAGCTACGAAGAGCAAAAGCAGCGCGAAAAAGAGAAGGAAGCCGAACGGCAAAAAATTGTCCACGAAGAGTCCAACCCAAACATGGCAAAGTCAGATAATCCTATCCCGCTACCATACCAGCCACTCCGCCCGGAAGCACGCCCCATCGATCCGGAAAAGATCATTCCGATGGGATGGAAGCAACCGGGCGAGAGAAACCATTTGCCGGACGAGAACGATACGGACGGGAAAAGGGTTGCTAAAAAGCGTCCGAAAGGAAAGGGTACGGAAAACCGGCAAAAAGCTGACAGTAACAGTAAGCCAAGCGAACCGGATCGTGCGCAGGATGTTGACCCACGGGCACTGTTACTTAAGGGACAGATTGGTGTCATTAAATCGTGGAACGTTCATCTGAAGATTCTACTGTTCGAGAAAGCGTGTCTCGTGTACGCGACCATGGCCGAGCAGGAATATGCACAGCAACGGTACGGCGCTACTCTGCGCCATCTTTATTCGGCCATCCGCTGTCAGCAGGTCGTGACGAAGTACATCTCGTGCGTATCCTCCCAGCGCAGTTTACTGTTGGGTCGGGCGGGGGATTGCTTTTTCCAGCTCGTTAAGGATTGGAATCGAATCGGCGAACATTTGACACAGTTCTCCGACGAGCACCATCTCGATCAGCTCATTATGGAGGAGCTCGTGAAGGATATTGGCAATGAGGTGGAAAAAACGCTTCCCGTGCCGACGGAAAACATCGAACAGTTGATGATGACTAGCTGCAGCTGTTACGAGACGGCCATTAGTGGTGCGGCCAAAGACTCGCAGGACGAGCTGCGGCGACGATTGGGAAGCGTTCGGAACGAGCTCGGCGTGAAGTACATGCACTGGGCACAGGAAGAGTATCAAAGGTATTGGGACGCGGAACGGCCGGAAAAGGAGGATGGGGAGGATTCGCCGGAACCGTTGTATCAACTGTTGTCGAAAAAGTCGTACGATTCGCTCAAGAAAGGTGTAGCGTTGTTCGAAGCAATCAACGATACAACGAACCAAGCCTTGCTGCTGTGTAATATGGGACGGTTTATGCGGTTCCGGGCACACATCCATCTGGTTGGCGAACGGTAAGACTGATTAATTCATCACCTCACGAATTTTCCCTCACTAATTCCCCCCTTTCCTTGCTAGACCAAACAATGTGAATGTCCAGAAAAAGTTTTACCACGAAGCCTTCGGTTACTATCAGCGCGCGCTCGGAACGCTCGGCACGCGCAAAGAAAACCCGGAACTGTGGTCGCTGTTTACGTGGGAACTGTCGACCGCCACATTCAATCTGGCAAAGCAACTGCAAGACCACAACGTGATTTCGGTCGATGGACAGGGTGGCCCCGCCCAGTCGCAGGAAGAAATTGAGCAGGAAGTGGTGGATATGCTTCAGCAGGCACTGAAGCTGTGCGATCAGGACAACAGTGGACCAAAGCAGGTGCTTTACTCATTCCGCGCTGGTTTAATACACCACAGGTGGGTTTATACATCCGATTGGCTTAGAAAGTTGCTGATGTTTTTGATTCTACCTCTTCGCAAATTCGCAGGATTGCATCGTATCACCACATGTCCTACCGCTACACGGTGGACGAACATCGGCGTAAAACGTGCCTGCGACTGACCAAGCTGCACTACGAAAAGGCAGCAACCATTTTCGAAACCCTCTCCGAACCGCAAGAGTTTCTCGAGACCCAGCTGGAACGGATCGCGCTGCAAGAGTTCCAGGTCGAACAAGCGGCGGCAACGACCGCCAAAACACACCATCTGCTAACAGCGCTAGCACTCTGCAAGCAAACGTGCCCACTGATAGAACACATCGCCAGCGTAAAGCCACACGCCACGGACGATTCTCTAACACGCGATGGCGCCAGTGGTTACGAGGAGCTTCAAAAACTGTTGGAACTGTTCGAAAAACGACTACAAGTGATACTGCTAACGCTTACAAAGCTTTCGCTTCAAGCGACGGGAAACCCCCGGGAACAGACGGCCGCCCATTACAAAGCCCTGTACACGATAGCACTACGGACGCGTTCGGCCCGGAGAGCGGAAGATGCGGCCAAGCTGAGCGAGGCTGACGGGATCAAAGAGTATGCGCTGCACTTGTCCACCATGTTGCGCCAAGTATGTGATCAGGATCGGCAACACGAGGTAGCGTCACGATAATCGGACTAGCAAACGGATAGTTAAATTGTTGTGAATGAAACGGTTTAGCTTGCCGGTGCCGCACATGTTGAGAGGAAGTGTGCCCGATTCATGTTTGTCGTTTGTTCTTTTTTTAATCAAAATATACTCTACAATATCCTCTAAAAACACATGCGTCGTAATCGTGTCGGAAAACCCGTCCGTCCTTGATGACCCAGTTTGTTTTGTGGTTCTCTGTTATGCTGGTGCGCTTCTAATAAGTTGTTGGTACCGAAAATAAGTTTATGGCTCGTGCGAATCGTGCAAACGAGGAACCAAATTAAACACGACAACAAACCGTTTATCATGTCGTTTGGCTAGGTACAAGCTTAGCCGCGAACGTCGCTTGATCTGCCACGTACATTTGCGTGTTTTCTTTCTACCAACGAGTTGATCGAATTGTTTTCCCGATGATAAATTTCTCGCGTTTTTGTGACCAAAACAAACATGTACTTTTAATTTGATGGTCATTATTCACAACGCGTATTTGGTTTACACCAAGCTATTATTAGCATATGACGCTCTTGTTCATGATAAAGGTGTGATTTCATAGAAATGGTGTGTTTATCATAGGATGAGAATTCATAGCATATTTATATTGGGTCGGGGAAAAAATTATCCATCCTTTCCAAGGTGACACATCCCGTCTAAAAATGTGTTGGAAATTGAAAGCTTAAGAGCGAAAATGCTGTATAAGTTTAATCATTTACTCGATAAAGTTGTTAAAGCTAATAAATACTGGCAGTTGCTCGGATTGCCTTCAAGCGATAATGATAAAACAGCAAGGTTTTTGAGACATCCTCGAGTGATACATACTAAAACCATAAAAGACTTCCCACCTCCGAACAGATAAAGCTTTTGCAATTATCTAAATAATTTCAGACAACAAGATTCGTCACACGCCGAAGTCCCGGTCGACGGTGAGTTCTTTTGGAAGATGAGATCTTTTGGTATACGAGTTCCCTAGGCAAACAAAGACTTATGGTTTTCCTAGAGATTTCTTGAATGACGAGATTAATTGATCGATCCCTAGGCGAAGAAACGGTCAGACACTCCATCCATACGGTAAAGAAGAATAATGACATTATTATTGTGCGGCAAAATGGACTAGCCAGGCTCCGGTGGGATGTTCTTGTCTTAAGAATGGTACTGAACGACCCGATCCGAACGAACATCTTCGAAATTAATTGCCTACTAGATTTCCTACTATGAGCTTGCAGGGACAGGAAGAGAGTTCTCCAAATGTGAATGCTCACTAGAGTTTAGCACCAATAAGAACCAACAAAGGCATCAAGAATTCTTACGAAAGATGGATTTGTGGAGTGTTAAGTTAAGCCCTGCAGTTCACGCAAAAAATATTTCATTTAATTTTTTCTCAATCCCAACCCAGCACGATTTGTGAAGCAAGAGGATAACTTTATACTCTCTCATCCTAGGGCATTACTCATTCATTCAAATTAATTTTGTCCTCTTCATTAATAAGACAAGGATGTTCTAATGTGGTGAAATGATGTACTTCCGTCTTAATTTCTGTTCCTCTTTTTCAAATATCATCCCGCGTCTAGCTTGAATGGCAAGGTTGCTTCCCTTTATTCGAGCTACCCTTTGCAAGGGCGCTTCGTTTCGTGTCCTACAAAGCGCGGTTAATGGCCTTTGGCAATGGTCCCACAGTCCCACATCACCCTGGCTGGGTCTGCAGTTACAATTGCTAACAAATTTTCAAGTTCATGGCCAGCGCAAACCTTCGAATACGCTCTGCCAACGGGATGATACTACATCGGACATCTCAATGTCGTGCACGTCACTGTTTTTGAATTCCTTCAATGAAAGGGTGGAGAGAGAGTATACGGGATTCAGATAATCGACCGTACCCGGTTTATGAGTGGCTTGCTATTTTTAAGGCAAAATCCGTAACCACCAACAATTAAGCAGATCGTTGTAGGGATGACGATTTGATATTGTTTGGCTCGGGCATTTGGATGGCATCATCCCCACCACTACAACACTACGTTGGTCTGGTTATGGCCAGCAGCCGCTCAAGTCGACTAGTTGAATTGGATCCTTCAACGGATACACATCGCAACAAGCTCCAAGAATCGCTTTTGGTGTGATTATACTTCAGTGAACACTTCGTCCCTTAGAAGACAACAGTATGGGCAAAGGAAAGGGAGGCGGTTCTGGTGGTGGTGGTGGCGGTGGCCAGGGTGGTGTAAGTAGAGTTTACAACAGCAAAAAAGAGGGGTAAAACCCTGTTAGTTCGTGGTATTCTAGTTCGGACATTGTTTCAGAAAAAAGGCCCTGCAGGTGGCGGTGCCGCCAAAGGTGGAAATGACGCTAAAGGTGGTGCTGGCGGTGGGAAAGCGGCCGGAGACAAGGGAGGAAAGAAGGGTGGTGGTAAAAAGTGAGGGATCGTTCGATCCATTCCTCGGACAGACGATCACCCCGTCGTACTTCCGGAAGCGATAGCAGCAGCGGATTCGGACTCGGCCACGCGAAAGGGAACCCCTTTACAACGAATTCGAATGTGATTTGGACTGTGACGATTTTGAGCGTTTATTGATGTATTTATTTGGTAGCTTTTTTCCCAAACGGGAAGCTACCAAACCGAACACAAACTAACCAACAACAACACCAAAACAGGCAATCAAGCAAATTGTTTTAAAACGGCTTAACGTAAGCAATAGAAACAAAACCAATCCGCTGCTGTAGTATTTTCCATCTCTTTCGCCATTCAACCACACAATAATCATCTTTCATGTATAAGAAGACACAACCCCAAACACCCGATCAAACTATCTTTAAGATTGTTTTTATATTATTTTCCTGTACGATTGGAAACATATACATTCAAACTATCAACGGAAATAAAGCAAACAATTAAAGTGACTTTTGTCTTACTACATATCTTACCCTTATACTAAATTCTCGCTCATAATCCGGACCGCGTTTGGGCTTTTTATCGGAACCAATCCTTATCTAGACCGAAGAAAGCGGCCGCTCCTTTAGCGTAATTCTGTGCTGTAGCGGTCGGTGTACTCTCTTTCGTGTTGGATTGTTTCGAAGTGCCACTGTTGAGGGCGGATTTTCCCATTTCACCATCACCGGTTGTTGATTTTCTCGAGTCCTACAATCCAAAAAGAAAATACGCATTAGCTTATGGTGTATTTGGTCGGTCAAGCGCATCGGTTTAATTTTAGAAGCTGTTCGCTGTTTTTCATGCGGACATTTGCGATCGTAAGTTGTCAGCGAGCCAACACGGAGAATTAAATGAACATTTCTTCTTTTCGGAACTTATCGTCAAATTGGTTAGTTAATGTACAAAGAAAAAAAACCGCCCGAAAAGCTTTCACACAAACACACACTAAATAAAAACCTTAACCAATGGTGGCGTCACCGTGGAACGTGAGGTGAGCTTAGAATGTTAAGACGATAGAGTAAACTGCTGAAATAAAAATAGTCATCATATGGTACGGGCAGTCATTTGGGCATCGATCTTATCCCATTCTTCCGGATGAACTCTGCATTTCGTCACAAAAGAACTTACCTTAGTGGTGAACGAGTCGTTTCGCTGTAAAGAGCTGCTAAGCCCAACCGTCGTGTCCACCGCCGTCGATGCAGTCGCTTCCTTACTGACGACCGGTAGCAGCGGGAACCACACCATGTTCAGACTGTTGCAACTGAGCGCAAGAATGTTCGGGTTTTTATCGACCATTGCTGTTGAGCTGGACGCTGTGTCTGCTCCGGCTTCATTGCCCACGATCGTGGCCAGTTGCTCACTGTGACATATCAGAGCGCCAAGGAAGTGTTGCAATTTTAATACCGAACGCTTAACGTTCGCATTCAGGTGCGCATAAAACACGTCAAAATCGAACGGATCGATGTAGGATTTAAAGCGTCCGATTAGTTCATTGAAACTCTCGCTTAGCCGCTTCTGTTCGCGTCCGATTAGCATGAGTTGCAGGAAGCGCATATCGAGATAAAACTGTAGGGCTACGGTTTGGTTCTGCTTTACGAAACTATCGTCGGCTAGGGCGGTATAGTGGGTCAACAATAACTCTGCCAGCCGTTCGACGATTAGCAGTATAGTGGGGCGTGGAATGGTCTGTGGGATGGCATCGTTAAGCAGCTCGTGCACGTGATGCAGACATTTCTGTACCGGGAAGCTCGGTTGCGACGGTACACGGATCGTTGACTGGATTGGTTGGTTGTTTTCATCGTTCTCTTCGATCGTAACTATCTCCCAGACAGGGAAATCGTTTAGCAGGGTACCGTACCCAACAGCAACGGGTAGCGATGGCCAAAGCTGCTGGAACCGTTCAACCCATAGCGTCCAACATTGTAGACTTTCGTCCTCGAGCAAACCGGCAACTTTAGACCACCGGTCGGGATCCTCCGCCGAAACTGCAATGCTAGACGATGACTTCCGCCCCGAAGAAGACCAGCCTTCAGATAAAACACCGATCGTTGTTGGAATGAAACATTCCCGCAGCGCCGGACACAATTCCCTCACAGCCGTAAGAAACCTCGCCAACAGTGCGTACCGTTCAACGGTGGGCTCAAACTCAGCCGACTTTATGGCCGTTATCAGCTCAGCTACTCCTTCTACGCAGCACTGGCGAAAGTAGGCGAGCATTTCCTCAATTTCAACCCGACTGGAGGACGAAAGAAACGCTCCTACATCACGCGTTAAGGTTTGCAGTCGGCCGTTGAGCGAATCGCTAAGTTCTACCAATGCCGGCATGTATCCTCTCGATTTCATCAACAGCTTGCGACTAGAGGGAACCGAACGGTCCAGAGCGGACTTTAGATTTAACGGCACATCGTCGAGCGATTCCTTCCAAACAAAGCCCTTCAAATCGACCGGTTTTTGGTTTAGTAAAGTTAACACATCCACACGCGTTTGTTGAACCGTTTCGGTCCACACCGATTTGATGATGCTTTGCATGCGATCGTTTATAAGCCGCTGGTAGAATGTGGCGTAGAAATCTGTCCCTTCCGGTAAACCTAGCCGCACGGTAATGGTTCCCCAGTGGGAAGGTTTTTCCAGCGCGATCGCTTGCATCTTAATGTCGTGCAGTGTTTTAATCGATGGAACCAAACTGACCAAACGTTTCAATCGGCCTGCGACGGCTGTTTCAATGCTTTTCAGGAACGCACTAACGGCGGAACGAACGTTCTCCTCCTCCAAAGCAATGCGTTCCAATCGTGGCCGGAACTTGGCAATCATTTCCGGCACCATTTGCATTATCACCGATCGGATCAATCCAATCGTCGGCGCCGCTTTATCCCCGGTAATGTGCTGTAGCTCGCGCTGAAAACCACCCACCCGATCGTCTTCGGTTCCGTCGTCAATGAAGCATTCGTAAAACAATCGCACCGTACCGATCAGCACCTTAAGGCTGGCGAGCAGCTTATCCTTCACCTTCTCGTACACGGTTTCGCTTTCATCCAGCACATCGATGAAAGCTTTCGAGCGTCGCTCTGTAAACATAGAAAGCGTTTGCTCCACCGGGCACGATTCCAACAGTAGCCAACTGGCTAAGCTCTTGGATGCGACCGCCACCGAAAGTTCCTCACGACCCAGCGACTCTCGACACGCAGCTTCGATGGTGAAGAAAAACTGGCTCAACACTTGCCACTGTTTGGCGGCCACCGGGAATTTACGCATCGTTTCCCGTTCCGTGTCCAGACTGAGGCCCGTCGAGATGTGACGAGCAAAGATGAACAGTTGCGTAGCAACAAAGTAATCCTCCCGGTCGATACTGCTCCATATCATCTCGGGCAGGCTGGTCAGCAGCTTAATCTGTACGATTACGCCGTGAAAGTTGTGGTCGCGGTGCTTCTTCTGCATCCGCTGGTAGTCGGTTCCGGTACGAAATCCGATCAAATTGTGATCGTTCAGCTGCTGACAGCGTACCGTGATGCGATCGATATTGCCGATAATAGAACCGGCCGTCTGTTTCATATCACCGATCGTATCGGCTGCCTTTAGCAAATCACGGTAGCGTTCACTGTAAGTCGAAAGGACAACATAAGGAAATTAAAGAAGACGCGAAGGCGACTTCTCATTCCGTCCTACATACCCAACCATCGTTCGAAGTTCCTCGCGCTTTAGCTCAATTTCGTTTAGCAACCGCTTATGTACGAGGTCGATTTCGGCCACATTATGCTGTTTAAACAGTTGATCAACATCGATATTTAGTAAATCAAAGTTTTTCGCCATTTTGGCGTAGTTTTATGAAGATTTTCTGTGTCTCCGGAATCCGACGGCGCTTTCCACTTGCCAACTCGTCAGTCGCTGCCTACTTTGTGTGTGTAACGAACGATGTAATCACAACAAACACGCCACTGACATAATGGACCATCTTTTGGCCAAGGTTTATAGAGAGTAATTTTTTAAAAAAATACAAAATAAATGGAAAAGGCAACGTTTTGAAAATGTGCAAATTGTAATTTGCGAACGATAATTATTGTGCAACTCGTTGGCCTGCAATGTTTGCCAACAGTGGCTTAAGCTGAAAGATTAGATGCATGTCATCGAGCGATAAGAATATGATTTGCACATTTTTAGGTATGCTGGTGCAAAAATACATCTCTCAAGTGAGGTGGATTATATTTCGTGCAAAGAAGAAGTTTTCAAGCGCAACGCGGCTGCGAATCATCTCGAGTGTTTCACTTAATCGTACAAATGCCGATAACCTTGCCGGCGTGGGCTTCATCGAACAGACAATCCACAAGGAACTGGCCAAGATCGAGCTTCGAGATGCATCTCGAGTGACCGGGCGATTGGTCGTACGCGATGTCAAACTTTGCCTGCGGTTCATCGGCAATGTGGGGCGGTAGTACGGCCCGATACTGCAAACCACAACCCTTCACCGTTTCCAGCATACGCCGGTGCTCTCCGTTGATGTTGACAAAAATCGCCGGTACCTTGTCCGGTTCCATGAAGAGAAACGAGGACAGACAGACGGAAAAGCGCTGCAGCGAAGCATCCTTCATGGCTGTGATAATATTCGACATGCCGTCCGACATGGCCGTGGTTGGCTTTAGATCGTTGCGCGTTCCGAGCACCACACATACCAGCTCCTGGCCGGCAACGGCCTTCTTCACGTCCTCCACGTTCGTTACATCACCCTTGACGAGTTCGACCTTTTCTTTGAAATCCTCCGGAACGGTCGCTTCGTTGCGCACCAGCAATCGGACGGTTAGACCTTGGGATCAATTGAGAATGTAAATTAATTTGCCTATCCACACCAATGCCTGCTCCATGCCCGCTTCTCTCACCTTTCTTGAGTGCGTATCGTACAGCACACTGGCCGGTCATGCCGGTACCGCCGAAGAACACGATTTTTTGCATGTTTTTCACTAAAGCAAAGAACTGGTAGATCAGAACGACCAAACTAAGCAACGGTGATCGTTGCGGTTGCGGTTGAGTTAATAAAAGAGCGTGCGAAAAATGCTTATCACTCGTTATCTGGAGCGAAGTAAATGCAAACACACCCCTAGCTCAGGTTGGACCGTTGTACAAGAAAACTTCGCGTAAACAATTTGACAGTTGGAAGTTCGTTTTTTTTTTTCTTTCTTTTGGTGCGCTGTCAAAGACTGCTCCAACTGGCGCTCTCGTCTGCGGCATTTGAACCGGTGCAGTAATTAGCGAAAAACGATGTCTGAATTCGACAAACTAGAGGAATCCTTGGGCCATCTTATCCAGTGTGCCAAAGACGCTGATAGTGTAGCGTATGATGAGGAATTCTCCTCAACGGACCCGGCCAACGAGCCGGCAAAATCAACGCGGATGGTGGTGCTAACGCAGGCCACAGAGAAGCTGACCGAATCGTTGGGAATTTTGCAAGAGTTTGAAATGCTGATGCACGACAAAATATGTAAGGGATCGAGCGAATAGTTCGCTTGTTTGAATACTAATTCTCTTATTCTATTGTTCCGTTCGCTTTGTTTTAGCATCGTTGCACGTTATCTCCAACGAAATGGTGCTCAATTCCTTGCTGCTTCAGGAACAAAAAGGCGAACTGATGGAGCTTAGAAAGAAGCTGAAAGACATCGCCGGGAAATGGTATCTCCCTGCCGAACCTATTGCCAACACGATGGAAACTCTCTAAATCTAGAATAAATGCATGATTAGCCTATTCTATTCGCTCGTTTGGTTGACTATTTTATTGACACATCCGAAAATGCATGCAAACACGACAGTACGCACGGGTTGTTTGTTGGTTTGAAGTAAATGTTTGCCTTTTCCAAAACGGTCTGCTTTTGCTGTTTTCTATTTTCACTGTCGAAAGGTATAAGATGTATAAAAGTCTTTTTTTTTCTACAACGTACTGTCTGATACGATTTCTCAAAACGCTATATATAATATGTGTGTCTTCCGTGTTTCTCTCTTAAGATGTTTTGCCATGTTTTCCCTTTGACAATTTCCGCCCCTCCCGGAACACACTATCTGTCTCTACAAATATGCTAACTAATATAATACACGAAGCCTGCCTGCGCCGATCGGCGGCCATCTGACTGTGGACAAAACACGTTTCATCACTTTCCCCTTAGAATAGCTGCACTGCACACTGTACGTACCTAGCTTGCCTGCGAAAATGGGTGTTCCTGGGCGGACCGGGGATAAAGCATCGTCTCATATTGCACCCGGCGTGTATCGTTCTTTAGCTCGCTTTAACACATAAGTAATAACACAGTCTAGTAATTTGAAATGGAAACTGAAGCATTCGCTGCACTGAAGTAGACTACTTGTTCTTCAGTGCCATCGTACGGTGCGTCACGCGTCCACACAACAGTCCGATGATGAAGATGATGCCGATAAAGCTGCACAGCACGATTAGGAAGTAGTGCTTCGATGGGGATGCAACCACTTGATCGTACAGCTGATGGAAGTTTTCTGCTGGTGGTACAAACTGAAAGTAAAGGAGAAACCAAGACGCGTTAGTCGGGCATGTCATACTAGGAACACCAGGAACCCTATTCATACTAACCGCAGCTGCATTTTGGAACATCTCCAACCGGCTCAGCAGCTTGCTCTTGCAGTCGTCTTCCAGTGCTTTGCTTTCGCCTTGCAGGATACCTTCGAGACATTTTAACACTGAAATGGGAAATAGGTGTGATGAATTTCCCTCCAATTTACAGGGCTAAAACCGCTTCACTTACAGCGTCCATTGCCACTTTGTATGTGGGAACAGTACTTCAGCAAATCCACCGAACAAGCCCGCTGGAGCAGCGGGTCGGCATAAATGTCTGCCTTGCCCTCCTGGATCAACTCAGCCACCTCCACCTTGCATGCCCGGTTTATTAGCTTCTTGTCGATGAACGCCTGCTTCAAACACTCTTCAACTGCGCCATGATCCTCGTTCGTGTCCGTCTCAGATACGGCACTGCACAGCACCTGTATCTCGTCGTGACACACGCTCTGCAGCAGAGGATTCAGTTTGTAGTTCAAAGCCCGCTCATGCAACACCTCCGTCATCTGCTTTTCACACTCCGGCAGCAGTTTACCCTCGCGGAACCGAATCTTCAAACAGTCGATCACCTTCCCATTTAGCTCCTCGTTCTGCTTAGCATTCCTGATGATGGGCGTACAGTATTCGGCAATGTTTTTCGAGCAGGCGGCCTGCAGTGCGGGATTGAACCGATAGTCTAGGTTCTGTTCGATCATTCGATTTACCACCACCAGATGGCACCGGTCGTCGAACAGCGATTCGTCCTTGTGAAGCTTGAGGCAGTGTAGCATTTTGGCCGGTTCGGTATCGTGGCAGTACTGGCGTATCATTTCCCGGCAGGTGTTGAGCAGCGTGTAGTCGGTCGCACTGTCCGTTAGTTCGGATTTTTTAATCGAAAACAGCTGATGATGGCACGACTCCGTCAGATCGCCGTGGTGCGTTTGTAAGCATTCCAGGACCTGTGGAACGGAAGCAATGACCGTTAGTACTGTTCCTGTTCGATCACTAATTACCGAAAAGTAAACAAGTTCCAAAAAATAGCAAACAATAAGCGAACAAAGATGGCAAAGTGAAAGAAAAGAATGACAGAACAGTAGTAAAATGAACGGGATAAAAGCGGGCACACTTGCATTGTTCGTATTCACCTGTCCCGAGCCGTGCGGTATCTGCGGACAGTGGCGCGCAATGTCCTCCTTGCAGGCAGCCTTCAGCTTCGGGTCAAAGTCGATGTTTTCGCGCTGCTGGTACAGTTGCGCACGCACCTGCTGTCGGCACTCTTTCGGGATGGAATGTTTCGCTTCCTTGATCGTGTCGTTTCGCATCACTTCGCTCAGGCAGGCGACCACCTCGTACTTGGTCGTACATTTGCTACAGAACCGTGACACATGCAATCGACACGCTTCCTTAAATTTGTACGTAAAGTGGAAACTTTTAAGGGATATGATTTGAAAGTGTTCGACCGCCGCTCGGCACTTGATGTCTTCCCGCATGTCCGGCAAATTCTTCGCACCGATCAGACACTCCATCATGTCACCTTCGTCGCGGCCAGTTTTCAATACCGTCGCACAATGCTTTTCCATTGCATCGGCACACACGGACATGATGATCGGGTTCAGCTCGACGTGTGCCGCTTCCTCTTCGGTGTAGCTGGAAACGGCCGTTTTGCACGCTTCCTGCAGCTTTTCGAGATTATCCTGCAAACATTGCATCTCTTCTCCTTTGCCCGTTTTATCGAAACAAAAGTAGGCGAGATCGTCCAAACACTGATCCTCCACTTCCGGGATTAGATCGACGGATTTAGCCCGCTGGCGCATCACACGCTTAACCTCCTGGAGGCATTCCGGCTTGAGGCGCATCTCTTCCTTCTCAGGGTAAGCGTACCGGTGCAGGCAGGGCAGTATGAGTGGGCCACGTTCCGGGTCCATCTGGGCCGTGTCGAGATCGGCCCAGGTCTTTTTCGCTTTACAGAACCGGATGGCATCATCCTTACAGTTGCTGTGGGGGAAATAATGAATAGAAATAATCACGCACACCCACTTTTTGCTGCAATCGATAGCTTACCGGTACAGTTGAGGATCCAGCTTGAAGTCTCTTGCCACAAAGTACTGTATCTGGAGCAGCGCCGATTCACACTCCACGTTCATGTAGTTTGTGCCGAGTTTTTCCATCAAGCACGACATAACCCTCGCATCGCCTCCATCGGTATCGGAACAGGCCACGTCTACCACGGGTTTGCAGGCCTTTCGTAGCACCGGATCCACACGCCAATCTTCCCCAACGTCCGTCACTTTTACTAGCGTTTCCAGCGCACGCAGACAAATATCCGTGACGCGACGTTCCTTTTTCTTCTTCAACCGTGCGTGCTCCATGAGACAGTGGATCGTTTTACCACCCGCGTCCAGATTGCTGCAAAACTTTTCAATATCATTTTCACACCCGGTCAATATTTCCGGGGACAATTTGTAGTCCGTTAGCAGCATTTTCCGATGATCGTTGATCTCTGCCACGCATTCCGGCATCAGCTTGGTGCTGTTCTTCTGTACCGCTTCGAGACACAGCAGAATCTGTGCCAACCGTACATCCTTATCGTCCGACACGCCCCGTCGACAGCGGTACGTTTTGATGTCCTCTTTACACGCTCGCGTTAGACCGCGCGACACCTTGTAATCGTGCACTACGAGTCGATCATGGCGCAGCAGCTGTTGCTGGCAGTTTTTCGACATATCCGGATCGTTGCGGTGCTTCATGAGACATTTCAGTAGCTGTGGAGATCCGGCCGGGAGCGATTGGCAGAAGCGGAACACATCGTTCGAACAGGCCACATCCAGCTGTCGGTCGAGTGTTAAATCTTCCGATTGTACCTCGGAGAGATGGAGCACCTCACGTTTGCACTCTTCATTCAGATTGTCCAGCGAGTTCTGCAAACATGCGACCGTTTCGCCTTGCGACATTTTGTCGCGGTCGTTGCCAGTTGCAACGCGTCCACAGCCCAACGCTTCGATGTCGCGCGTACAGTGCGCAAGGAACCGTTTGATAAACCGGTAATCGGAGAATGCAACCCATTCCAGGCGCTTGATGTAGCTGATGCACCCATTGCCTTTCGCTACGTTTCGATGGTCGATGATGCAAGCTAAAAACTGTCCCGGTTCCTGGCTCTGAGAGCAGGGGAACTGTGTATAGTCTTTCGGGCATCCTTTCTGTATCATGCGCTTCAGGTTGGCATCGTCCATCAGGGCGGTCGTATGCAGCCAGATCAAATGTTGACATTCCGGTTCGAGACTGTCGATCTGCTCGGGATGCAGCGACTGTACGCACTCCAGCGCTTTGATATCTTCCGCAGCCAGCGCACTTTTAGCGCAGAGCGTTTTTAGCTGAGCGCAAGCTTGTTCTTCGATGAGTTTCACCGGTCCGGCCACTGGCACTCCTACCGCAAGACACTGTGCGGCTAGTATAGCGACAAGCACACCCCATACAATTGTTACCGTGGTACATGTATCCATTTTGATTGTTTTGTGCATCGCTGAAACGAGCTCGTTGTTGCAATCGGGGTGGGTGAAGCGATACCAAACGGACCGAATCCGTGCACCCTTTTACGTGCAATTACCAGCTTCAGCAATGGTTCCGAACATAATACAACCGCAAATGCACTTCCACTGCGTGGTGGGGATCTAGTGATGTATAATACCGGCAAGAAAGCGTGTGTGCACTCGATCACGATGTTTGCTGCCTGACGAGAAACTGTTGCCGCAATTGGGCAAAAAAGACAAGATACGAAGACGTGTCAAGTGTGTGTATTTATTTATTCGTATCACAACTTCTTCTTCTTCTTCTTTTGGGCGAGGTATGCCACGGTACCACTTAGGACTCCCGTTTCC
>KZ064470.1:1805-15711 GCA_002091835.1 Anopheles maculatus | reverse complement strand
TCTTTCACTCTTTTTTGAGGCTGGCATGAAACCTAATTTAAATTGCGCTACTACTTCCTTCTGCTGAAGGAAATGGAAAACGCTGTAAGCTCGATGCTTTGCTCAAAGTAAAGCATTCGATACGAAGTTGGATTCTGACCTTGCAGGCGTCTGTTCCGGTGGGATGCTTGTAAGGCTTGTTAATGATGAATAAATTTAAATGAATACTTTCAAAGGGGTTTTTTTTTGCTTTTATGCGTGGCGAAATGGTTATGCAACCGGCAGCGACCCGAAACACAATTATGGAGAGCTTAGTTGTTACGTTTTGCTTCTCGTCTTAACGGGGAGTTTTTTTTTATCCATTTTCCCTTGCACTGGTAAGAAGTTTTAAAATTTTTATCCTTGTTTGTTCGTCTTTTTATGTGGCAGAATAGACTGGTCGAAAATTAAAGCGTGATATGCGTTACCATATTTGCATAACCTTGTGGAGGTAGTAGATTGAAAATAAAAAAGTTTAAGGAGCAAATTTAGATTGCCTTAAGAGCTTAAAGAAGACATTGATGTTTAGCCGGTTACTGATACCGGCACTGTTTGTAGCGAGGGTTTAAGGGATGCGTGTGGCGCAGTGTAAGTTTATATATAGAAAAGCAACAACAGACTATAGCTGATAATGTAAAATTTGCAGCATCATTCAATAAGTAGCACTTAAGCTTGATTGTGTCAAATAAAATTAGTGGTTTATTTGTTTGAGTTGTTGATGTTACACAATTGTATCATCTTATGTATATTTATTTAAACTTTACTGTTTCATGCTGATCATGCCTATATTTTGGTTTAAATCATTCAAGTTCATTCAATCATTAGCCAGTAATCGTTATTCTCATTTTACTTTCATTATTTCCGTCACGAGCAAGCCTAATTTGATTGATTGCGATGAAACGAACAAATGGTACGATGAATACTTTCCGTTATTTCATTCTCTCGAATGAACTTTATTTCATCCGCGAAGCATAATTTCGAATTGATTGCAGTCGTCCAAGAGCGCGCATACGCATCGAATGGTGTCTAACGACTTTATCAACGTTGGTCTAATGCTGATGTGCAGATCAGAATTTTATCTCGCCTTGCAAGCCCTCTGTTTTATAGGAATTGAATTGAAATGGGAGTTTTAGATGTAACTTAGAGCGAATCGCTGAGGCACTATGCCATTTGCTGCTTATGTTCTAAAAGCATAGGATGTTGTAACGTTTCGTTTCGAGTTTGGCCCCGAGAACTACACTCGAACTTTTTTTCTTTTCTTATTGGGCAAAGAAAAACCCATAAATCTCGGCACTCACTTACCATGGTTTGCTGGTTTGTCCAATGTTTGGTCTGGATTGCAATTTGATGTGTTTTGTGTTGGGTTTGTTCTTGATTTTTTTGCAGTATCTGATGTTGTTTTTTTTGTATCTGTTATCTATTTTAAAAATCTGTGTTACAATTCTTATTGGGTTTCGGCCAGGCGGTCGTTCGAGGTTTGCATGTTATACTAAGAAAGAAGAAAATAATGTCAGTGTTTTGGTACGCGCGATATAGTATATTGTCGCGGTTGCGATCCAGTAATATTAGTTATTATTAGGATGCGACGAATAAGGTAGGTTCAGAGGTGAAACATGGGAAACGTTAGACTGAAGGGCGTCCGTCTATCGTAGTACCTTTTAATATTTTAAAATGACGCAACCCAGTGTTCTCGTGATAGCGGAATTACTGCCTTTTTTTAGCCAGTTTCGCCTTACAAAAATCGACCATATATTCAGGATGTTATAATATGGCTAGCTTAGTCTTTATTGCAAAAAGGAAGATTTAGACCATATGAGAATTGCTGAAAGATGGAGTGTTCATTCGCAGGAAAGCATTGCTGCTTTCTTGCGCTATTCGTTATGATTTTCCCCCTACTCAACCATTCTTATTGTGGTAAAATTGGTTTCCCAGTATGAAAACGGAATAGCTTCATAGAAGAATCTCTCGATGTTTGTTTTCGCCACTCCCAGTGCTTCATCATCTCATCACGGTTTACGGATCGATCTCGTGTGATCTTACGCTGCCCGAAGAAAGTGGAGAGAAAATGCTGGAAGTAATACTCTTGGTTAGCAAGAAAAAACTTCTTCTGAGCTGAGTAAAGTACGACCAAGTGGTGGTCTAGGGTAGATTTCATAGCTTCGAAGTACGGATCACAGAATTGTCACTTTTTTACAGTTACCAATTTGTTGATTTTCGCTACTGGACAAGGTATCTTTACCAATGTTTTTATGCGTTTCTTTGAACTTTAGTTTGTGTACGCGCGTAATGGAGATGAAAATCGATTACAATCGCCTATCGCAATAGCGTGTAAAGAACAACGTCTCATCATCTCCATCGTTCAACGATAAGATTTGTCTTTGTTTCGTAGCGCAACCTTATTTTCGTGTTATAGTTAAGTTGTACCGAAAGCTTTCTCTGACATCAGTATTTTTTTTTTCGTTTGGTGAAGATAAAACCCATGTCATGTATTTCATGTTGGATCGCTGTTCCGGTTCGTCCTTTCGTTATCATAAGCATCATTCGTTATCGACGTGGCAACGCGTTGTGAGCTTATGCCAAATGTTTGTTCGTGATCGTGGTTCGTGATAGGATAAAGGTTATCGGGGATGATTTGGTTTTTACGACTTATTAGATTATAAGGAAAATTGATATGAGAAAACCGTGCTTCCAAAACCTAAGATCAAAGACCAAAACATATAAAATGATATTTAATGTGGTTAAATAACTTTTGATGAATAAAAGCTGCTTTATGATTTTGTTCTTAGAACGGTAAGAACGAATAATTGACATAGATTTTCACTCCTGTTTATGATTCTCCTTACATCCACTTACCCGGTTGTCCAATCTGTTTTCGCAGTTTACAGCCAACGCCCATAATCTTACGGCCGTAAGCAAGTCGTCGTTTGCTGCAATTGCATCTAGAGCGTAGGGAATTGATTGGCTTCCGTAATGAATTGTTCAATAACGCTAATGAGTTTCACTGTGTGCAGTGACATTGCTGTGACATCTATTCATACCGCATCGAGCGAACATGCAGTAAAGCGTCGGTGCGAAAACCATTCCCCAGGGCATGGCGGATAATCGTAAAAGTCAAATGTCCCTAAACCGCGCCTGAAACGTGCGATTGTTGGTGTGGTTTTGTGGAATGTGTTGAAGAGATGAAACCAACTGCGAAGATTTAATTAATTGTCGACACCGTTTGACGTGACGTGAAGAAATCGAGGTCAAAGTGATGCTCAGCCAACCTACAGTGCACACGCTGACTGGGAGAAAATGGGACAAGAGGTAGTAGTTAGGCTCATTTCTGTTTCACGTCAATTCCACCTTATCAATAGAGGCTCACATGAAGCGTAAAACCTCACGACGGTGACGTTTATTAGATTTTCTTTCAGCTATTGTTTTTGATAGTGTGTTGGACGTGTTATTATCTTGAATACTATGACGAATTCGTGGATGAAATGGATAACAGAAGCAACTTAATTTAAGTTGATCTTCACACAACAACCCGGACATCTAATTCCGGTCGGATCGGATTCGGCCGTACGCAGAACTACTTGTTAACTAAGTCAAGGAAGTCAATGCTAGTAATCCAAGATTGCTTGGAACTTTAAAGCTAAATAAGTAGAAGAAGATAGGTAAATAGAGAAAATAGAGAAAATTGTGCATAGTATTATATTCTAATTTGAAATAATTACCAAATTTAATTTCAATTGAGAATAGTAAATAAAACCATAAGAAAAAGAATAAAATGTTAAAAACTGTAGTTAGTGTACAAAAACATATACTTCTACAGACAACTGCAGACAATTCAGTTCGAGATTGCACTCTTGCTTCATTGTAGGGTTCTTTGCTACTTACTTAACAGGTGCGCAACATCTGTCCAAGCGGAACTAACATCTGCCCAAGCGGGACTAGCCTGCGTAATCCAGTTATGGTATATGTACGGTGGGAAAAGTTACTACTCTGTACGTCAAAGACGTAACGGAATAGGAGCCGGGTAAGAGGGCCTGTGAGACTATTCAGGGTGGCTTTGGATACTAGTCCGTTTGTAAAGTTTGTTGTCTTCGAGATTTGCCAGTACAATGAACCGCCACATATATTCGTCTGAGTCGATCAACGATTCTGTCGATGACGTCGATCGAATTATTTTTTTAGTCATATAGAACGGCCGTATTGCTTAATTTAATCCGATAAACTGTAAGAATAAAAAACTGTGTATCATATATTCTATAAGAGGAAGGAGACGGAGAATATTGATCAAAAAAGGTAGCAGAAGATCAATAGAAAACAACAGGGATGATAATAGGGAACGGAAGGCATTCAGAGAGATCATATCAGCTTGAGTTGTGCAATTCTGCAGTTGTGGTCAGCAGAATTATGATCCAGACTATCGCCCGTTTAATGCATCGGACGTAACACGCTCAGTTCCTATTTCTAAGGTTAATACTCAGTCTTGGATGTTTTTTTAATGCTTCAAACTTTAAATACAACATAATGAAATTATTATGTCTGCTATATGCTTACTTTATCTTCTTCTTTCTTGGCCTAACGACCTCTTAAGTCATGTCTGCCATTTTTGGTTTACTAGACTGATTGTTACCGCATAGTTGAATAGTCAATCCTCACTATGGGGGAACGGCCCAGATGAGCTTTCTTTATATCTCTGTTTAATAATATTTTTCTAATGCTCATCCTTCAGATTATCTCCTTTCTAAAATGGCACATAGCTTTAAAACTAAACTGCCTTTAACTGTCATGATAGATTAAGGTATATAAAATAACAATTAAAACTTGAACTATGTACATTAAAACATACATGCAAGGTATGCAGGAAGTGCAATTTATTGCACTAATCACATTTATAAATAGTTAAATATACTATGAATATCTATTCTCTTTTGTACAAGCATAAAAACATATTTTATAATTCTAATATGTTTGCGTTCAACAGTGCAAGTCCATAACGTATCGCTTCTGAAATGGAAGATCGCAATTAGATACATTGAAGAAGAGAAGAATGTTCAATTAAAATCGGAAATCCTGATTTCATATCGATAGTCGTTCAAAGGATTGATCTAGTTTTTGTATATTTTTTACAATTTCTCGTTTTTTCATTTCATTCGAGCCCCTTTTTTCCGTGGAACATCGGACAAGCAGCGGAAAATTCAATTAGTTTTGAAATTAAAACTCATGGAACATTCCCCGTAATGCGACAAACTTCAATGATTTCCCATTTCGGCTGTTCGGTTTCGGAATCGGATATAATGCCACCTTTATTCCACTTGGCTTGCTTCAGTGGGTAGAAGAAAATTCGATGATGGTGGATTTTCAATCCATCGATGGGTGGGTAGTGTTTCAACCGATTTCGTTGCGAGCCTGGGAGGCGCAGGTTAACACGGTAAAGATGAGTTTGTGTGCCCGTTGGACATCGTCCAAACCTGATTAAATACCACTTCTTCGTGTTGTGGCTGTGGCTATTTCTGTCATTATAGTTCTACGTCGGACCCATCTCTCAACGTTGATGCAAGGCTGGAGGATAGTTTTTTACCATCGTTGAACCGGTTGGCCTCGTTCCAAAAATGTGATCGGTAATGAAAGTCTAAATAATTGAGCACTGTCAAATCTGCGCCACCGTTGGTCACCATGGGCTTTGCCCATGTCGTATCAACCAGTTGCGGCAAATGCACCATTTTCAGTGACGTTTTATTCTTCTTCTTTTATGCTCCAATGGGGCTTGGAGGTCATTTGCTATTATGCGAACCCGGTAACAATATGCCATCGATACAGTACCAGTGCTGTGGAAATATTGATGAGCTTTCAGGAGAAACATCGTCATTCCAGCCCATTTCTGTTCCCGGTGGGCATAAAAATCAACACGTCGGTGGGCTGGATCGGATGGTTCCAGTCTGAATCCAAATATGTCAACGAGCAACATCAACACCATCCTCGTCAACTATATCGGATGCATCGATTTGGTTCGACATCATTATGAAAATTGCTTCAACAGCTAGTGGTGGCTGTTTTATTTTATTTGCAAAATTTGTTTCCGTCAGCCGAGCGCAGTTTTGTGTCGATGCATTTGAAAAATGTCTTCGCTCCAGGACTTCGTTGGGGTAACTGGTGATCTTTGGTGGGTAAAACGTGACCCACATATTTCGTTTAGTTTCCGCTTCCGGGTGTTGTGCATCGAAGTTCATCATTTATTTCCGTAGGTTCGAACTCGTGCATCATCTGCTTTGGATATGTCTTCTTGCCACCCTCTACTTTATCCGACGAAGCAAGGATATGAATGTTTTATTCAGCAAAATCATAATAATTCCGTTTCCGACCTTAATTTAGCATTCTTTGCACATTTGAAATGGAGTTTGGTTTATACATTTCCTATAGTAACAGATTGCGGTGTACCAGATGTATAATCACACATTAGAAAAATACGAAGTTTTAATGTCTGTGATATGTCGTTAAATAATACTGTTTTATTTGTTTATCAATTATTATCATTTCAACGCATGAGTCTTTATGTTCTCTAATAAATACTGCTTATAGCGCCGATCGTAGGCGTATATCGTACGGTACATGTAGCTTCCGATTTTTATCCAATGGAAAATTACCCGCTCGTCAAGCGAGAGCATGATACACAAAAACAATGAAATCTCTTTTTATTTTCTGTGCCAACCATTCTTTTATCCTATCCCTAAAAGTACTACAGTTGTGGTGAAGACAAATGATGTATAGTAAAATAATTCTACATGTGTTTTTATTCGTTTTTTCTCACATCTTTTCTGGCTCCTGGCTATTGTGATATACTCCAAATGTATTGGAAAATTTTGAAAAACGATTATGAGTGTTTCCTATGATATTTCATTTAATGACAGTTGTATTTTTTGTTGAAAAGCGATCGTTTAGCTGAAAATGTACTACATAAGCTGATCTCTTATAATGGTTGTTTGAAACAAAACAAAATTACAAGAATTTCATTGTGCAGCCTGCAATAGCATATTCCTTGCATGATCAACAGGCAAAGAGATGCTTAATTGCTTTCATAGGGCAATAATTCATTATTGCCGCTGATCTTCTGTCTGGTTAGGTGGTACCAGATACGCTTGCTATTGCTTCTATCCATGTATGGTCTTACTAAGCGGATAGCGCGAAGCTCTCCTGTTTCAAGGAATCAATAGATGGTCGCAATTAGTGGGATACGCTGGTCTGTCCAGCGAGGAGGCAATGCAATCTAATTTCCTATCATTGGATGCTGAATTATTGCATCGAAATTCAATAACCGACCTTTTGTTGATGGGTAAATGGGTAAAAAAGGACAAAACGACCGGAAAACCACCATGGAGCTGGATGTTGAATGTCCACTTAGGTTATGTATGTATGTGTATGTGCAAGCAAACTATCCCTCAGGTGGTTTAATCCCGTTCATCCTTACCGCCAATGCAGATTGGCACAGACTGTACCGCTGAAGTTTCAAACTCGTTTGCCACCGGTATCTTTCAGTCGTGTCATTTCTCGTTCCACCGCGCTTGGTTTTTAGACCTGGAACCAGATGGAACCAGACCAGACTAATACAATCGCTAGAGCGTGTTGGTACCCACGGTGGACCATCATCCGTGTTCACTTCTCGTCAAACTGATGTATCAATAACGGGCGGTAAATCCAACTCAATTATAAATATCGTTCTTTCCCGAAGGCATAAAATAGTTCCGAGCACTGGTATACTGGTTCGTACGAACATAGTCGTTTCGTGCGCTGTTGGTTTGCTATTTTCTATGTGGTATTTTACGATATTGCAAAACTTATCTGCGTTGTGAGAAGATGAAAGCTACAGCGTGAATTCAAGCAGATGTGCCTGTGCAACGTGTCCTTGGACACTTAGCTGCAGACCACATAGTCGGACTAATTGTACTTCTGTTGAAGGCCAACATCACAACGACATCACAAACGATATAGGCGTGATGATAGGGGGTGATGTTGTTCCATTTAGATTGTGCTTTTTCAGTGTATATTCTTTTTTCGGTTAGATGTGTTCGTTTTTAATCATTTGTTTGGACAACGATTTGTTCATCTTTGAAGTACACGGAGGAAGTTTATTGTCAACATGTTCAAATGTTGGTTGGTTTTTAGAAGTAAAACACGTCATTCATACATGCAAAAATTTATTGATGATTTTTAAAGGAACATGGAGTTACTTAAGCATTTGTACTCACTAGGATCTAGCTTGTTAATGCTGTTAAAAATAGTTCACAGGTACAAGTTCGACGTTCTAAAGTTTAACGGCTTTCACGCGACGAAGAAATGATACCCATGGGCGATTCTTAAAATGTTTTTTTCTTATTTGTAATACCTAACCCTTCATTATCTAATATCTGCTCGTTAAGAAGTTAAGTGTGAAGAAACATGAAACGTTTAGTTAAATTTTTTTTAAATATTTTATTTTTGCAATATCGTGACAGTCAAAACAATTAACAGACCATAGTTTTTGTTTTAAATCTACTGTTTTTGATAGTTATAACGGATATTACTAAACAATACGGCAAAAATATAAACAGATATTACCGTTCTAGCTTTTCGCTAAAGCATCATAAACATATAAAAAATTACGAAAAATTCCTGAAATGAATGATAATCATAACTGGACCATCAGTCCTCCAAAATTCTTGGCTACAGGATCTACCTGTGATAACCGAGCTAGCCTTGTGGAATATTAAAAGTGTTATTTCACATGTTTTGGTTATAATTTCATCCGAGCTATAAATTATAGTCGATTACTTGTTTAATGCATCGATTTCCTCCTTTTCCCAAGATCTGGTGTTTACAAAAACTGACAAATAATATTAAATCATAATCTAATTTTTATACTTATACAAGATTATGTAGTTTTATTGTTTTTTATGCCACTTAAAATAAATAAAAATTAGCAATACGGCCAGGCCGTTCTAACTGAATAAACAAAAAAAATAAATAAAAATTATAAAAATAAAAAGATAAATTACATCTATCTAAGTTGACAATACGGCGTCGTGCCGTCATAATGGATAATAAATAAATAACATCTATCTAAGTTTAAAAGTCAGTGTCAACCGGTTATTCTACAGCCTGAGGAAACTTTTCCACTCAAAATACCTGCTTAGAAAGTCCTGCTCAGCGAATTATACTCGTAAGGCTTTGATGATTTAGTCATGTTAGGAGACTGACACCGGACGACCTAGTCCGTTAAGTCTTCTTAGGTCATCCACATAAACAAAAGAGGCTTGGTAGGCTCGAATTTAAAGTTAGAGTGATGGCGTTGATGCAACCGCCAAAATGATCAATATATTAGATAGTCAAGCAGTGGCGCTAGATCGTGGGCGGCTTCGATTGTTTTCTGCAACAGGCCAAGAGCGATACAACTGGATGTACCTGCAACCTGACTTGCAACTGATAAATAAGTAATTAATAATTTAATTATACGTCATGTTGTTCATGAAGTAATCAGGTGCTACGATAGCGGCGTCTGTCTTGCAACGGCTGAATCGGGTGTCGAATCCCGTCGGAACATTTCACCGTACGCAGCGCAACGTCACCGAGCATCGAGTCCTATTCGGACTGTCTCTCGGAAAGCCCGACCGACTATATAACTACGGGTTAAGAGTAACTCAAGGAAACTAGTGATGGCAGGCAGGATTTACAACGAAATAAGAAGAATGCATTTGTACTCTGTTAATTCTAATCATTTTACTTAAATATACTTTGGTGGGGGCGGCCCGGTGGTGATGCGACAGCGGCGCCGGTCTTCACACGGCAGGACCGGGGTTCAAGTCTCATCTGGGCCGTTTTCCCATAGTGAGGATTGACTAACCAACTATGCGGTATCAATTAGTCTAGTAAGCCAGAAATGGCAGGCATGACCTTAAGAGGTCGTTAGGCCAAGAAAGAAGAAGAAGACTTTGGTGTTTACTGTATGGTATTATAGTATGGTATAGAGATATTCAAATTAATATGCATCGCATTTTATATGCAAGATCACTGTTAATATCTCTTAAACTTTTACTCTTACCCAGATGGCAGCACATTGTGAAGAACAATTTCTCTAATATCGGATCGTAGACGTGATTCAAAGATAGTTAATCATACGACAGACAGAAAAAAGAGACAAAATTAACCTTCTTCTTTTGGAAGGATTATAAAACTATTACATATGAATAGTTTTTAAGAGTACATTCTATGAAAAGATCTCTGTACGAATTATAGCACCGTTATTAACTGAAGAACGTTTATATTCCGTAAAAAATGTTGTGTCCTCTTTAGTGCCGTTCCCTTCCATTATAATCCTAATCGAAGCGCTTTAATCAATCTCCCGTCCCAAGTTAGAACCAAGTTGGGCTGAACCAGGTTCGGCACCGCTATCGGACGTCTTTGTGCGTAGAAATTGAGGACGATAAGAAGGATGCTATATTATTTACATATTATTGGATTCCATCAATTTCCTTACCTTGTGGTGGTTAAAAAAAGAAGATATCTCCATTCAAGTCTGTTCTCTCCTTAACAGGAAGTTGAGTCAAATTTTTCGTTCGCGTGTAACGGAATCCTGGCCGTACCTTTCATTCGCTTCGCTCTTACCCAAGAGTGTTTCTCGTCAGGCAACAACCTTGCCGTTCGTTATTAGGGTATGACTTCGCGCTTTATTGTGCCTCGCGTTGCAACCTGACAGCGTTCTAACTGGGTCGGGCAGAAAAAAGAATTCACGCAAATATTGACAGGGTGAAGATTTCCCATTGGATTGTGCGGAAGGATCGGATGGATGGGATTTATTGGTTTTGCTATGACCTATACCTTTTCATCGATTCCGGACTGTTATCCGGGATTGTGTATTTTATTAGCTGTCTTCAATTATATTTCCGGGTATGTAGCGTAGTTTGGTTTTTGAAAAAAAGTATGGATTTTTGATGGTTTGATACAGATTAATCGATTTGAAATTGAAAACATTTGAAATTTAACTATACTATAGATATTATTTTCGCTAGCCGATGCGTTATTTTTATATCACAGAAGTTTTTTTTATGCATTCGGATTTATCATTCCATTTTAATTTTTATTTTGTGATTGTAAAATTTAAGTAAAAACATCGTTTAACAAGTGTGTATCACCCATAGCCTGACTCGTTTTACAATACATTTAAGAATTACCGTTATTGGCTTCTAATAGAATGTTTCATGACATGCATGGTTCGCACGCTCTTTCGAAGCAAACCAACGAACTAAGAGATTTTAAACTTTGGTAACGTACGAAAAAAAAAAACACAATGTTGTTGCAATGTAATATAAAGTGCCAGCGCGGTGTTGCAGGAAGGAAAAGTGATTTCGAACAAAAGTGTAGAATAATGTTCCCTTCTGCTTGCCTCGCATGGATCAATGCTGAGGATGTAGCAACACAGCAGCAAACCTTCTTGCCGGTTATGCACATGGGTTGTGTAGGAGCCGCACATTGCATTTGGTATTCCGATGGCGAGAGAATCAATGGCAAGTCTCGGGTAGCATTCACCGTTCACTGTGAGCAAGCGAAGAAGTTCCTTTAGTTGTGTTTTTTGCTTGCTGGAAGGAAGCTTTCGATCGAGCGAAAGAGAAAGAGTAAATGAATGAAATAGCAGCCAAGCGCCAGAATGAGCTTCTACCAGAGAATTGTGGCACGAATTGGGTATAGCACCCCGCTCAGCTGGAGCAAACTTTTGCACGCCTGCATCATCCTCATCATCGCGATCGCTTAAGGGCCGAATAAAGGGTTGTGGCTGGTAGTGCGACTTTTGGAAAATGTGCTTCAGGGACATTATGTGAAGCTAGAAAATCCAACATGCTGGGGGAAAGCAAAGGTTTGAGAGTTGAAAGTTTGCCAGAGAAAATTGCACAACTTTTCCTCCCTGTGACTGCCCTCCAGCAAAAAACGTGTTCGTGCTTACGGAACTCTCTTTATCTCCGCTTTGAGATTAAGGCGTGGTCGCCTCTAGTGCTGCATGTATGGTGCAAGTGCAGCAAGCAACTCGATCCGGTCCAGACCTTTGGGAGTAGAAATGTTCGAACGGCTGGCCGCTCGTTAGGCTAGATTTGCCGTTTCAGCATCTTGGTAGGTCCAGTCGAATCGAAACTGGCCGTACATCGTTTGACACCGATTTTGGCATACACAGACCTAAAACGAATGTCTTGGCGGAGACAACAGGAGCAGACAAACGTTGATGAACGAATAGGCCGGTTTTCGGCACATTCGGCCTTTTGGCATCGGGCCAAATTCTATTATAGATCTCGGAGCAAAAAATTGACATGCGGAGGCATTTTGACGGCCCGGTCGGACATTGTTGCTGACAAATGGGCGAAGGCCTGGATCGAAGTTGTCAAGCGAATCAGGTGGTCAAAAATCCTTTTTCAGCGATGATTTAACAGTTCTATTCCTCTGAAAGCTTTATTCAAAATCTGCTGCCACTCATTTCCATTGAATATTGTTTCGTTTAATGTTTATGGTTCAGTAAAATTGGAGAACAGAATTCGGCGAGATTGCTTATTAATTTTACTAAAGATACTTATGTTCAGATTTGAACAAAATGAACAGAATGCATCATTTGGAAAGAAAAATTGTTGTAAATTATCAACTTCTCTTGGATAGAAACAAGTTTGTACTCATAATGTAATTGTTTAATTTGATACAACAGAGACAATGATCAGCAAACATTGTTTGGGACATTTGGCATGGCAGTGGCACGTACAGTTGTTTCTAATGAGTCACGTGCGGTCGACATACAAATGACAAATCAAGAGGTCAGATTGCATTTACAGAACAGCTGCTATTAATGAATCTGGAAATCTTGTTCCGTAATGTTCGTATATTTCGAGAACCAATTTGTTGGTTTCTATTCTATTACATTCTAACTGTAGTTCCTTTTCAAAGCTCTACACCAAACGAATAGGAACCATTATTTAAAAACCATTGATATCTATACCAGACATTTGTTGGGTTTCAGTATCGAGCACCTTTTGTCTGGTCGTTTGCCTGGTGCATGGTTACGTTTCTAAGCTATTTCTGGATTCCACTTCCTACCTGTTTGCTTACGGACCATCTGCGGATTAAGGGTCAGCATTTGTGTTAGTGTTCGTGAGGTCAATAACCGTGCCATTTCCTGTTGTAAAAGCTTACACGTCTCCCATTACTAGTGGTTTTTTCTTTGAAAACCGGTCGTTAATTAGATGTAAACGTCTGTGGGAGATATTCTTTAGACCGATTAAGACGAGTTACGACGAGTGTTCTTGGCGTGATATAGTCCTGATCATCTTAAAAGGAGTGTCACGTGGAGCAGACAAAGTGTTCATTTCTTCAAGCCTATTTTGTACGCTGTGAGCCAGTTAACAGGCTGTCTCGAAACAATACACGAAGCGTTGCATGATGAGAGTTACATAAATAGAACAAATATAGATCGTCGTAATTGTTGTGCCCCTCAAAGAGGATAATGCGAAGGATTTCCGGTACTCCAAGGCAAGAAAATTGGATTACGGCGAAAAAAAACAGTATAACATAAGTAGTGTACTGTTTCATTCATAACTAATGCTGGCGAAGGTGGCAAACTTCGGCAGTTTGTGGGTTGTTAACCAGTTTAGAATTGTTGACATTATTGTTGATGAATGTTATCTAAATATCTTGCTTTGGATCAGGTGTAATGTTCACTGAGCTTTCAACGTTTGGCAGCTTCGTTACTGCGCAACAATTTAAACGCGCAACACGATACTTACGTTTGCTTGCGTGAACATGTATGTAAATGTATTTCTCACCTTACTCACCATTTCCGATATTCACCACAGCTTATGTACTGTGTTCGTTGGTTTTACCCCACGGGTTTTCTTTCCTA
>LULA01017139.1:0-15736 GCA_002091835.1 Anopheles maculatus | reverse complement strand
TTGTTGCATACAACTTGCATGCAACATAATTCTACTAATTATATTTAAGAGAAGCGCTAACAGGGTGGTTGGTCCCTGATTTTTTTTGCCCCCTCCCCCGGAACGGTTCCGGATGGAGCAACTTTCGCTTTTTAAAGCGTGCCGAGAGTTTGCGATTTGGGCGACATGATTTTGCTTTTGCTTCACACACTGATTTGGGCAGCACGTTGACACCGATCGGAATGCAGTTTTCGGATCAGCACGCCCTGCTTGACCGCGATAATGCAACCAGGGGGGAGACAGACAACAACCGAAACCGGACCCATTTGTGCCTTACCCACCCAATAGCAGCAGCAGCACACTGAAGGATTAATCGTGCGACATGCAAGCCTTAAGACTCACCACAATCCCTACTGGTTTGCCAGTGAGAAATGGGGTTGGGCCACTAAAATGCATCGGGCCACTAGGGGCATCTGATTTCACACCACCCCTGGAGAAGGTGTGTGGGTGTGTGTGAGTGTGTTTAATTAAATCTTTGATTGATCCCATGCTAAGTAGGCTTTATGATCGTCAACAGGCACCGGACTCTGATATTACACAGCCTCCGGATGCCATAAGGCACGCGATCGCTAAAGAACACAAGCGGTTGGTACCAAACACCGCCAGAGAATACTGGTCCGTTATTCAATGTATTTATGGGCCACTCATAATCTTGGCGTGCACTCCCGCTAATGCGCTAATGATAAAAAAAAACCATCCAGGAAAGAAACAACAACTACAAACCAGTAAAGGCAATGTTATGGTATCGTAAACTTGGCAAGCTTTTCTCTGATAGGTCGAATGGTGCATTTTGTTCCGGTTTTTGTTTTTATTTTAATACCCAACTACAAAATATTCCTTCAAATCCCCCCAGTTCTATATAATTGAAGAATTTAAACTTCTCCTCTACAGCGATCAGTACAATGCTTTCGATTATCGTGAATTTAAGGACCTTTTCCATCCACTATGTGGTCAAGACGGGAGATTGGCTAAACGCTGAGAGATAAGAGATTCCGAAACCGTACCTTAGGAATACGCAATTAAATAAGTATAAGTATAAGGTCGTACGGACAGATAAAAAAATACAAACTATATGATAAGTCGTTTGACGTATTAATACTTAACACTTAACATCTCTTCTTCTTTCTTGTCCTAACGACCTCTTGGTCATGCCTGCCATTTCTGGCTTACTAGACTAATTGATACTGCATAGTTGGTTAGTCAATCCTCACTATGGGGGAACGGCCCAGATGAGACTTGAACCCCGGTCCTGCCGTGTGAAGACCGGCGCCGCTGTCGCATCACCACCGGGCCGCCTCTACATTGATACATTGAATATGTGAAATATTACAGAGAAGAAGAAAAATATGAATAATGTTGGAAAAAAAATCAAGAAAAACATGAACAAGCTGAATTAAATCCTTAAATTTCAGTAGGAAATCGTGGAAAAAAACTTATTTGCTACATAAAATATATTAAAGAAAATCTGTGAAATAAAGTTTTAAAACATATTACCAAGATTAAAGAAATATAAAACAATACCGTAGATCAAGCTTTTGTTACAAATCATCTATAAAAAGCAATAAAAAGTATAGTAATAAATAAACACGAAGTAAATTAGCACGAAAAACTGTGAATTACAATCGAAAACTTTAAAAAGTTTAATGAAAAATATGAAGAAATATAAAGTATTATAATTAGATTTGTAAAACACATCTTCAAAATGACTTGTCAAATGAAACAAACGATTCCAATAGTGCTAACGTGCTAACACCACTTGAATTTTCGATGGTGTGTTCTCCATTTTAATTCATTTCCACAAAATGCATTGAATTATTCAAATGCAATAAATTTGCCAACAGATCTATTGACACTTAATTCCCAGAACACACACACACAGACACTGTCCTCTCATAGCATGATGCAATGCGCCTGCAAACCTAGGCGCCCAACTCGTACAACAATAAAACACCTCCATTCGTCACATTTCGAGCCGGAACGTTTGACGTTTGGCCGCAAAACGGTCCCGTGAGTGGTCTGGTCCTAGGACTTTTGCTGCAGTTTTTTTTTTGCCTTTATTTTCTGTGTAACTGAAGTGTTTGGCCAGTACCACCGGCGACCGGTCAGTTTGGCCATTTGGGTGCAAGTAATTCAATCGCATAATTGATTGTCGACGCGCGGGTGACAGTAAGGTACGCTGCAGTGCGAGCAGTTGAGTCACCGGCCAGCTAATTGAGTCATCGGGGACACGCCGTTGGAGCGTATGATAACGAATGAGGGTCTGAGGAGTAGAATTGATCGCTCTAACCAAATGACCAGAATCGATTCTGGGTAACAATAAAGCGGTGTACTGAACCGATGACAAATATAAATCACTCAATGGAATATTCTATTCTGCCGCCCCGGTTATAGAGGGAGGTAGAGTTGGGAGGGTAAAGGGGCTTAATGTGTCTGCGGTGTGTTGAAACCATTCTTTCATGGGTGTCCTTCAAAATGCACCGGAATAGTGAACTGCATTCATGATTATGTGGTGGGCATTTAAATGTGTCACTTATCGAAGGTACCTTTTCCACTTCTAACCTATATTAACGGCTGGAACTCTCCACTTACAGTGCACCATATTGCAATCCTACGCAACTGGTACATTACACTGGTACGCCACATTCACTTTCGATTGTGCGCCAAATGAACGAGACGTTTGTGTACAGGTCACGGAGCTGGGGCTAGGAAGATGTTCGGCAGAGCCTCTCACGCAAAGTCATGGTCGACTCTAAAAGGATATGACGAAGACTAACTTTCGCATCAAGTTGGTGGAATCGGGGTGGGCTTCAAGCGGTGGGAGCTACACCACGAAACAACGGGCAAGGAAAAGTGATCAAATTACTCCTCAACAACTCGCCCGCTTTTCAGGTAACTGTGGGCTAAGCAGTTCGCCACACCACGGATACTGTTCCACGGATTGATGGATTACGGCGTTCTCGAGTGCCGATTTGCATTATAAATGCAAATTTCGAAGCGTTTCCATAATTCTCCTGCTTCCCCAGGGCCCACACTACAGCAGAGGAGGAACAGAACCTCCGAGATATGGCGCCAGCCTAGCGCTCCTGCTGCTTTCAGCGTTTGGAGAACAATATATTCAAACATGCTAATGAAGCGTATAAAGCATACGGTCGCTGGTTCGTGCACCGTCGCCCGGCGCGCTGATAAAGCACCGGCTCACAATTAGGATTTAGACCAACCCGTCCACAATATCGAATGACCCTCTCGCTCTCTCTCTATCTCTGTGTCGCTGTTGGAGAATGGGCTTTCGAACCATTAGTCCATTAGTTCCGCATTTCCATACTGCGGTACGATCGGGAAAACGGGAAGGATCAATCTCTTAGCAGATTTTATGCATAATTACACCGATCGATTACCGAATGTCTCCTCTAGGGGGAGCGCCATCTACCGGCAAAAGCTGCAAGCTTCAATAAATAACTACTCCCCCCCTTTTACGCTAGTCCTGGAGCAATTGAGGAGTGTGTAGCATTGGAAATTGAATTTGTAGTAACTTTGATGGAACTGCCGTCGAGTGCCGCGTGACGAAAGGGAAGCAAAATTTTTGCAGTTTCTACTTATTATGCAAGCACCAAATTTGTTTTGCTCTATAGTAATTCCTCCGGGTTTTGTGAAATTGAAACAAAAAATGCAATTTCTTTCTCCATTGTTGGCGCCACTTACTCTTGACGGCCAGTTGTGCCATTTTGTGTTGTGGTCACCAACGGTGTAATGGCGAAATGAAATGCAATCTACTTTCACCGGATCTGTTTCTTCTCCGGATTTATTTTATTTGGGGCAGGATTTAGTTTTTTTTTGTATCCCAACTCCCAATTCTCAATTTCCCAATGCCTTCCTTAAGGTGGGAAGATATCCTGGATGCATCTCTCGGGATGACCGGGATTATTGCGAGTGAAAGCTGACGCCTATCCGCAGTAAACGTGAACTCAATTTTACAGCTCCCTGTTACTGGTTGGTTACCATGGCCTTTGCCTTAATTTCCAGCGAGTAACCCGTATTCGGCGGGAGCAAATCGGTCCCATCAAAATTGCAAACACACACTGGCGCGTCGCGCTCCATTAAACACAAGACGACCGGTACCGGGTTGTGTTGTGTAGTCTGTGGCTTTTGAATGAGGCTTTTCATTAGAATCAACCCATTAGATGTGTGGAGATTCTTTAGGCGACTAGTAGAACATGGCTGAAACCACTCCAACATGTGCCCTTCCTTATCTTGCTACCGTATTATCTTTAATTATATCCCGGCGTAAATCTTGTTCCCTGGCGTTCCTTCACGTATGCCAAAACCCCACAGCTCTCGGATGTTTATGTTGTTGTTTCATCAAGCGGTGTTGAAGAGTTCATAAATTTCCCTACCGAACCTTACGCACGTTCTCACCTTGTGCGGGCCTCTTCGTTGCACACCGGTCCTGTGATATGGACATATGGTCTTGTAAACATATTAGAATAATTATAAACCTTAGATTTAGTTAGAGTGTTGATATGTATCATATGTACACATACCTTAAGAACTGTCATTTTTGAAAGTGACATCAACTGTCCGTACGTACGAATAAAGTTATTTTATACGGTTAGTGATAATAACCAGTGAGATTTAATTGAGTATCATATACATCTGATAACTAGGACATAGCTATCTGGATATCTAACTCCAAGTACTGAGAGCATTGTCTTATCTGATACCAAGTATCAAATGTGTGAAAATTCTTAAAATCTTGATTTATAATAACCTCTCCTGGACCGCAGTGCGTTGTTGAACGATTAATTTCTCGTCGAGATTTCGGGTACGGGACGCGCAGTAAGTAGGTCAAGCGAAGCTGCGTGAAATGATGGAATTTTATCACCCGGCAACCACTGTACCACCGAAGTTTAAAGTACGCGTTCGCTTCTTCTAGCTTAGATCGGCAGCATGGCGCACGCACGTTCGCTCCAACGGGAAAGGTCAACCAATTATTCCACGAATTGTTAGAAAGAGAGATACTTCGTCAGGAACTAGGGAAGACCATGGTAAGATTCTCCCCCCATTAAATAATCCCATTTCCCACCCATCGTGTCTGCCGGGTGGTCGTAGCAATAATGTGTAATCCTTCTGTCCCGTTGGTGGAGCAAAAAAAAAAGGATACGATTACAAACACACGCACACACACACACATTACACCCTGGTGGGTTCGGGCGGTGTCGCGCTGTGTCTGACTGATCCTGGCTGACCTCCTGTTCCCGGGGCAAATCTGAAGGTGACACATTTTTTTGCTCCGCTCAATCGCTGGAATTGATACCGTGCGCGCTCGTTCCTTCTGTACTAGCGAGTCTTTGCGGAGAGCTGATGTGCACCATGGGGACATAATTTGCATGCACGGATCGTTACGCTTTTTCCCAGTTTAACGAAAACTAAACGTGGCGAGATGTGGCAAGATGCCTCCTCTGATGATGATGGTGGTCGGTTGCACGGCATCGACCTATCAGCTTGCGTTGATCTGGATTCTTTTTCTCCGTGTGTGTGTGTGTGTATGTGTTAGGGGTTCCCTTATCCTGGAGCTCTTGTCTCGAGGACAACTCCATCAGCAATGCCACCAGCAGAGCTGTGGTAATTTGAAACTCACATGCATTCAGAGCGCAGATGGTGGTTTGGGGTGGTGCCTGGTTCGCTGTCACTCAGAGGACACAGAGACCCGGATCGTGTTCGGGTCGTGCATCGTCCTTCGTTGTGACTTCCTTCTCCCAGGTCCTACACGCTGGACACCGACGTGTCATGTGCAGCATAAAAGATACGCCACACTGTTGATCCTTTTATATTCCCTTTTACCTTTCGGGGGTTACAACCTCCTGGAGTTGCTGGTCTTGGATCCCCCCGGCAAAGGGGATCCTTTTGCGATGTTGCAGAATGCATCCCAACCTCCTGTGGTGGGTTGTTTTCTGGGTATTTTTAAACTCCTGCTGCTTTTTCAACTTTGCAAAAATCGGGGGGGATCTTCTCGAGCAAAAGGGGATGATTATATTTTCCAGTTACAGTCTAGTTACAAAGACTAACGGCTACACACCCGTTATACTCATTCCTAGTAAACCCGCACTCAATTCTACGAAAATACAATGCGAAAGTTAGTTCAGTAGGGAAAAATAATCCTCTCAACTTATGTGAGACTTCCGTAAGAAAAATATAAGCGTGAAATAGGTTAAAGCGTAAATATCCCTGGAACAGAAGGAAACGTTGATCAAACTGAAACAGCCTGAATGGTGGTGCCTACGCACTTGATGATAGTGGCGTAAACGCGGGAGTGAAAGTAAAGAAGTCCAGCGCAACAGTCCCAATAAAAGTAGCTAAAAAGGGAGCGAAAGTGCGTGAAGAAGGTAACTTATTTCTTGGAAGTACAAAAATAATTGGATGTGTTTGGAACACTGGAATGAGAAATGACTACGTGACTTGGGAAATAGTTTTTGGGGATATTTTCCTTTCCGATGGTGATTGAATTTCTTTAACTTTAAAAATCTGTATTCTTGCGTTGTTTGATTCCTTAAATTTGATGCATTGGTGTGATCTTTTCACTTCTACCCCATTAACCTATAAAGTTCAGGATATTAATCCTCACAAACAGAAAAGTGACCGCTTTAGAAAACTGTAAAGGTCACTTTCAAGCCGCCCGGAACGGTTGGCTGGCATTGGCCTTGTAGAAGTTTCGGTCGTAGTTTTTGTTCGTACCAACCTTTAACAATGGGGCCTATGATTTAGAGGCTTTAGAGAGCCCCACCGGGAGGTAGGACAACACCACCCTCACTACGAACCGAACCGTAGCGCTAACGATCTGTCCGTTGCCACTATCTTTAGTTGGAGAAAAAATAAAATCCCCGTGCGTGACTGGACACTGCCAGTTGTCGGTATATCGGTTCACCCTTGGCGTTGGAAGGATGAACTATAATCAATCACGGGCAACTCCCGTTAGCTTCTTAATCGATCATATTAATTTACACTTCAATTGACCTTTGGTTTTCTTTTTCTCACTTTCTATCCTTTCAGGTACGTCTGCGAAGCGTGAACAACTGTAACTAGATAGCGCTGGCTGGATGGTGAACCTAATGGGGAAGGAAAAAACCTATCCGATCGGACTCGATCGATGACAATCTTTCAAAGACACACACACACACACACACAAGGGGACCGTGGGGCGTGGATATTCGCACCATATTTAGAGATTTGAGTGTGATCTTAAATTATACCTTCCTGAGCCGATTGGGTGAGTGAGTCAATGATCATAATTTATCTTGAAGGCGCGCGCGTTCGCTCTCGAGATCCGCCCGAGCTGTGTCAATCTTCGCGCACTCGATCAAATGCCCCATCTCCGAGGATGCGAACGAACCCACACGCGCAAAAAATACTGCGGAGGGAAACGAAAAGAATGATTGAATTCTACGATCATTATCGTCATAATCATAATTATCGTCATCATCATTTCATCCAACGCGAACCAACGCACACCTTCTCACACCTTCTCAAGCCGATCGGATCAGCACTGCTTCGGTCGGCGTTTTTCCTTCCTTGACCCTTACGGGAGAGTGCTGTTTGCACTATCGCAAAAGGAATTGGTGTGGTGCTCGATCTTGAAATCGTTCAAGTCATTACAACGCATCGAACATTGATCATGATGGGTAGTTGAACTTCAGGGTGTTGAGTGTCAAACTAATGGACCCATAATGTGGACTAGATGTTCAGTTGGTGAGGACAAAGTTATTGTCAGCTATTTTATACAATTGGAGATGAGAATTGTAAGTCAAATTAGTATTCAATCGAGGACTTAAAAACTAGTAGTGGCTGAACATAAAAATATTCAGATTAATCAGCCATTCTACTGTGTTCTCTAACGTCTTTTCCCTTTTATGTTTATTTATTTCTTGTTTTATTTTATTTCAACTATATTTTATCGTTTTTTTCTATAACTTTGCATAACTCTGTTTATGATGAGGTAGTTTTCATTTTGTGGCATAGTTTTTTTCAAATCTTTTTCTTGTTTTTTAGTTTCTTTGTATTTTTTCCTCGCTCTTTTTCATGTAATTTACTGTTTTTTAGCTTAGTTAATTTATTTATTTTTATTTTCTGTCAACGAGCATTGTAAATCAATTTTTTATAACTATTTTATCTTATCTTGTACCAATGATACTACAAATCCTTTTATTTTATAAGCTTAGTTCCTTTAAGTTTGATTTGTGTAGATTTTTTTTTATTTTAAATGTAAATTAAGTTTCATTCTGCACCATTTATATATTTTTTAAATATTTGGTTTAATTAAATTGGATGATATTGATGCATTATTTTGAATCTGGTCTGAATTGTTTATTTTGTTGGGCTTTTAATTTTAATTCGTTAGTCTTTTTCTACATTATATTTCCTGGCTTATATTTCTCTAACTTCAATTTATATGAACTTCTTCAAATTAGTATTCCATTTGTTTGTTTCTATTTACAAACTTTATGTTATTAGACAAACACATACTGTTTACTGCTTTCAGAATTGCTTTAACTTCCTCAGCTTTTGTTGCATGGTAGACTTGATATTGAACAGTTTGTTAGCATAATACCACAATATATCAACTCTATTTTTATGTCTTCTTGATGAATTAGAAATATTTTATATAGTTCACATAGTTTTTAATGTCAGTTTGCTCTATAAATTACTTCTCAAAATGTTAATCTTCCTTAAAATGCAGCCATCCTTCGAAATAGTAAAAATAAATAATTTGTCGCTGTTTCGTCCTGCTTCCTGCAAACTATTCACTTTAATTAATCCATAAATTTGACATTCGGTATGACCCACGCAGCTGGACGCATATCATTTCATAAGCGCGTGCCCGTCATCTCAGTCTTGGGTATTGCTTTTCGCACAAAAAAACACTCTGACAGTGGCGCCTGGTCGGTATGCAAATTTTGTACTTCGCCATCCGCTGCGTTCCGCTCGATGAACCACCACCCCAAAACAACATCGTCAGCGTTAAACATCATCGACAATCGACCAGACGGTCAAGTTTCTTGCTGCTCTTTCCTCCTCCACTCAAATCCCTCCCCCCTCTCACCAAGGCAGGAAGTAGTCACGTGGACGGCACGCCATAACTGTGCGCGCGGGTTGTTGATTTGCGTCCACGAAGCAAAGAGGCAGTTTCGATTAATAAAAATTGAAGTGAAATTTAAGATCGACTTCGCCGGGTGTTAGCTGGAAGCTGTTACGGTGAACGAGATTCTGTAGTCACCAGCTCATAGAAGTATGATTTTCATCACAGAAGACTCACTATGAGTTTGCGTGAATTTGCCGAAAATTTTTCGAGCGGTTCGAATAAATTTGCAGTACACAATGAATTTGTAAGTTTAATGAGGCGCTCAAGTGTCTGCTTTCCCTGTCATCTCACTCACTGTCTCGCTCTCCCTTTGTCGCTCTGCATGCCATCATTTGCTTGAGGAAAAGATCCAGTAGCTACTACAAGAAGCAATTCGAGCAGTGTGGTGTAAATCTTCCTGTGGGTGTGGATTTATGATGGAAGCAGTGACCGTGTCAGCTTGCCTTCGGGAACTGGCGAAATTTAGCATTCATTTGAATACATGGCTTTGCAGCAGTAGCAGCAGTAGGCAGGGATGGTTTTTGTTTTACTTTGACAGTCCAGGCTCGGCTCGTGACGGGTAGTAGTGTAGTCAACTTCGGTTGTCTGGCCTTTGACGAAGGTTCAGGAAAAAAAGGGAGAAGTGAAAAGAAAACGCATTCAAATCTCAAGATCTGACAATTGAGGTTGATAAAGTTGAAATGTTTATTATGCAGCCGGTTAACCGAAGGCGTTCCGTATTATAGGACGCTTGTTGTGTAACGAACCTTTCAGGTGAGAAGCGGTTCCGGGGCGATTTGAATTTGTTAGCACCGAGTTGTAAAATTGTAATTTATTCTTTTGTACTCTCTCAAAGCGTACACTTTAATTAATCCATAAATTTGACATTCGGTATGACCCACGCAGCTGGACGCATATCATTTCATAAGCGCGTGCCCGTCATCTCAGTCTTGGGTATTGCTTTTCGCACAAAAAAACACTCTGACAGTGGCGCCTGGTCGGTATGCAAATTTTGTACTTCGCCATCCGCTGCGTTCCGCTCGATGAACCACCACCCCAAAACAACATCGTCAGCGTTAAACATCATCGACAATCGACCAGACGGTCAAGTTTCTTGCTGCTCTTTCCTCCTCCACTCAAATCCCTCCCCCCTCTCACCAAGGCAGGAAGTAGTCACGTGGACGGCACGCCATAACTGTGCGCGCGGGTTGTTGATTTGCGTCCACGAAGCAAAGAGGCAGTTTCGATTAATAAAAATTGAAGTGAAATTTAAGATCGACTTCGCCGGGTGTTGGCTGGAAGCTGTTACGGTGGACGAAATTCTGAAGTCACCCAGCTCATAGAAATATCATTTTCATCACAAAAGAAGCAACAACAAAACACACACTCACTATGAGTTTGCGTGAATTTGCCGAAAATTTTTCGAGCGGTTCGAATAAATTTGCAGTACACAATGAATTTGTAAGTTTAATGAGGCGCTCAAGTGTCTGCTTTCCCTGTCATCTCACTCACTGTCTCGCTCTCCCTTTGTCGCTCTGCATGCCATCATTTGCTTGAGGAAAAGATCCAGTAGCTACTACAAGAAGCAATTCGAGCAGTGTGGTGTAAATCTTCCTGTGGGTGTGGATTTATGATGGAAGCAGTGACCGTGTCAGCTTGCCTTCGGGAACTGGCGAAATTTAGCATTCATTTGAATACATGGCTTTGCAGCAGTAGCAGCAGTAGGCAGGGATGGTTTTTGTTTTACTTTGACAGTCCAGGCTCGGCTCGTGACGGGTAGTAGTGTAGTCAACTTCGGTTGTCTGGCCTTTGACGAAGGTTCAGGAAAAAAAGGGAGAAGTGAAAAGAAAACGCATTCAAATCTCAAGATCTGACAATTGAGGTTGATAAAGTTGAAATGTTTATTATGCAGCCGGTTAACCGAAGGCGTTCCGTATTATAGGACGCTTGTTGTGTAACAAACCTTTCAGGTGAGAAGCGGTTCCGGGGCGATTTGAATTTGTTAGCACCGAGTTGTAAAATTGTAATTTATTCTTTTGTACTCTCTCAAAGCGTATGATGAAAGTTTGAACCAATTGAACGGTTTAAAACCTTTTTCTTTAATACTTTAAATTGCGATAAAATTCCTAGATCCGGTCATTATTATCTTTACTTCAAAGAACTTAAAAAGGAAGGAATGTTGGCAATGATTCTCCAGAATCGTGATAATAATCGCGAACTCGCTCAAGCAATGATTTAATTCCATCGCCGATGGCTCAATCACGCCAGAGCGAAAAGAATTGTTGTGAGCTATTTATCTTTTTCCACAATAATTACACCAACAAAAGGATGCTTCAGAAGAATCCTGCTCATTGTTCCCTTGGTTGACAGTTACTTACTCACACTCACACACACACAGCAAATGGTTACAACATAAACATCGATAATAGCTTCCAACACCAGTTTTTTTTTTGTTTGCTCTCGTGAGACATCTTTAGCGCGCCAACTTCTCTACTTACCAACTAAACAGGACAAACCGCGAAAATCAATGTCGTCGGATGTTGTTGGTGCGTGATTGTTGCAGACGTTGTTAACCTTGTTACGGTTTTCATCCTTTTTTTGTGTGCTCGGACAGGAAGTTGTTAAAGCGTTTTTTTTTGTTTCGTTTTGGTTTGTATGTCACCACCATCATGGTGAGTTGCTTCCCGTGTGGGAAGTAATTGTAAAAATGGCAAAACTTGAAGTGCTTTGAAAGAACTTTCTGTCACAGATAGGGACGGAAGATTGAGAAGGTTGGAAGGGTGTACATTTTGAACGATATTTTTATGATTATATTTTACGAGTGCGAACACTAATGTCTGCTACAATTAATTGGCATATCCGGGGGTGACTGATTCAATTACTGACGTTGGAATTTATAGCATTTGTATCAATTTTTGTGTTAGGAAGCTATCAGATGTATTTTGCTATAATTTCTTGGCTCTAGACTTCAGGTTAATAACGAGTAAATTGATGGGAAAACAAAATATATTCTAATACTTCATTCATTCATTTCTAGCATATGTTGTCTAAAATGTAACTTCAAAGGTTAAGACTTTAAGTCTTACTACTAAGCAAGACTACTTGTCTTACTGTTTTTAGACTACCTTATAGCATGTAAAATCAGTTAGACATCTTACAAGACCTGACTACCAAACCTAATTATAAGATAAGTTAAATTAAAGTTTGATACTTCCAATAAATTATTTGTTAAAACTACTACCTTTACCTAAACCAAATATGTAACCGAATATCTATATTCTAAAGCAGCTTTTGTTCATACCCATTATTTTATAGCATCGTAAACATCAACTTGTAAAACCTTCTAGACTTGTTTTACAATGTCGGGCGGGTTCACACTTGCGATACTTCCCAACCGGAGTAATTTCCCGCAATATCCCAGGCTTGCAGTAGTACGCTTGTCAATATTTGCGACCGATTTTCATTCATTCCCATCCGAGCTGTGAACACTGACGACGCAATCTCGTTCGCTCGAACCCCAGAGCTACAACGTACGAACAAGCAATTCCTTACGCTTGCTGTGGACCGACCGTTTGCTTTAGTGGCGAAGATGAGCAAAAGCTTTCCTCGGGGTTTGGTTGAAAAGATAAGCATCTTCGGTGGTAACGTCATAGTATGAGGTCGTTCTTGGCGACGAGAACCATCGTCGTCCGCGCGCCATTCGGAGGTGGAAGAACAATGTCGCAAAAATTGGTTCACCCTTTTGTCTGGGGCTGCCAGGATGTGCCGGAGACTGGTGCGCTAAAGGCAGTGCAGCAATAAGAGTTCTGCCACCCGGACCGAGGCCGAAGTATTTAGCTGCTCCGGATGGTATAAAGTGTAGTATTGTCTGCCGGAGGTTCGGACCTGCTGATGATGATGATCATGATGATGACCATGGGTGATAGGACAAGCTACAGCACTAGCGGCCAAGTAGTTGACATTGTCGGACGCTCCGGCGCTTTTTTTTTTCTTCATTAAACCCAAGTAATCGTGTGGTTCGGCTGTGCGCTGTGTGACTCCATTACCAGATAATGACTGTTTTATGACTATTGGAGCATTTTTTGTCTCCTCCTTTCGCCATAAAGGCTTTCCGTTCGGATGACAATGTCTAGCTTTCTGAGGAGCGGGTCAAAAGCGAAAGAAGAAGCCTTTTTCGACGTAAAGACGGCAATAAACACGTCCTACCACAAACCAGCTACTAGCAGTACACCCAGTTTACCCGAAAGGAAGTACACAACCGAAAAGACGGAGCTATCTCTTTATCGCGCACTCACTCGGACCTGGACCGGGTGGCGGCACTGGGTTTCTCTATCGGCTACGATTATCATTCCACCCCAAGTCATTGTTTATGAGCGTCTCGAGACAGAACACATCGAACGGTTCACCATTTATCCCTAACGCCAGGTTTCTCCTCCGTCGTTGCCAGCAAACAGTCTTGTTACTGTTTCGCAAAACGGGATGCAACGGATCGCGTCTGACCTTTTGCCGCTAATTTAACTCTAATCATACGCTCCATTTGCGGCCAGTGTCAGTCCATCTCATCAGCTGCTTTTGATGGTGTAGATTATCTAATTAGATCACAGCCAGTTGCTTCGGTTCGGTTATCAAATGATTAATGGGTCGCAAGCGATCGATACGTACCGCGCTGCACTTGCACGCGGAAGGTTTTGTGTTTCAAGGCGGGATACCATTTCATTGTTTGACCCTGATTGATTAGGTTGCTTGTTGTGAGCGTTGTGTATATTGTAATTTATGTTCTAGATGATTCAAAGTATCGATGATAGTAGGCATTTGTAATGGATCTCGAAATTTTACTTTAAAATTTCATCTTCTCACGAAATGATTTAAGAGGGAGCAAATAAGTAATTAAAACCTTAAAGCTTTTTGAAATTTTAAAACCGATCATTTTAAGCTACAGTGATGGGTGTTTAAGTAAGGCTAATCAGTGTCTAAATATAAATAAACAAATAATGTAGTATAATTATGGAATTTTATTCTGAAAAGTTTAGTTTGGGACTGTTATTCCGGAATACAAACAAATTATTGTTATCATTATCATTATTTACTGTTTAACTTTTATATTTTAACTAAAACAAGTCCAATTCTGTTTCTGTGGAGAGTTTGTTCTGTTAAGATTAAGCTTGTTTAGAATTTCTTTTTCGAAACAATGTAAAAAAGTAATAACTACCAATATTTTTGTAGAATGGGTTGATATAAAATTCAATAAAACATAAATTAAGCAAAAACTTTTGCACTATCTTAGTTGTAACATTTTATATGTTGAAATGTTGAGCAAGACTTAAAAATCATTAAAAAGTCTTTTAAACGTAGCAAATACCGAGGAATTTAAAAATTGTTCTGATTATTCCAAAATTAATAATTTTTATGTCAGGTTTTATTTTTTTGTTTTCATTTAGCTAAATAGTATTTGCTAAAACTCAGAGCAGCAGTGTAAAAGATGCAGTGTAATCTGATACTTCAGCTACAGTTTCATAAGTTAAATATTCTTTAAGGTGAACTGGAGAACAATAAAATAACCAACCTCAGGTAACATTAACATAACAAGTAGAACTGAAATCTAATTTCCTCAGTGGTCCTATTTTATTGGCACTCACTGTACTATTGGGGAAAAATACCATCACTACCCACGTGCACTATCTTCTCGTTATCGTATGCTCACAGTGCGTCACAGAAAGTATATTACGTCGCTGCTGGTGTACATTAGTGTCCAATAAAATCATACCCAATCATAATTAGCTTTAATCAAACTAATTGAATTAACTACCCCGTTACAGCAACGGGCACGCTTTTGTAAACCGATCTCACACATACACGCGCCCCCAAGACTCCGAGCGAAACGAAACCACCGTACGGAAGTGTGCCACGTGGCTTGCGGACAGTGAAAACTGCATGCTGTCCGTGTGCCCACACAATGTTGCATAAAAAGTGGATCAAATGGAAATGAAAGTATTTTCCCAACCGCGGCAGCAGCTGACCAAGACGGGGTTGGCTCGCGTTTTCCTTCTCCTTCCGCCCCCAAGACTCCGAGCGAAACGAAACCACCGTACGGAAGTGTGCCACGTGGCTTGCGGACAGTGAAAACTGCATGCTGTCCGTGTGCCCACACAATGTTGCATAAAAAGTGGATCAAATGGAAATGAAAGTATTTTCCCAACCGCGGCAGCAGCTGACCAAGACGGGGTTGGCTCGCGTTTTCCTTCTCCTTCCGAAACGCGCAGGCGGAACACCGGAATTTTCGCTAACGTTCGCGCTGCCGGTGAATCACTTATGTTTCGAACGCAGTGACCAAAGTGGTTACTTCCTGAGTCATTGGGACGAAGCTGTTTCGGTCAGGAAAAAGGTTTTTGCGTGTCTGTGATTCGTTTAATTACATATGCACGAGAGATCGTGTATCTGCATGATGATGATGACGTTGTTGGTGTGGGTGATGGTGTGTGGCTTTACACCGTTGCCGATCGGACGTTCGGTTTCGGAACTGTCACGAGACACACCATTCAACCGTCATCCAAGCTGGGTTAAAGAAAGCGCTCGAGTTGTGGTTGTGGA
>KZ064468.1:4373-15768 GCA_002091835.1 Anopheles maculatus | reverse complement strand
CACACACACACACACCTAACCAGATAAACAAACTACCCTCACAACATCGTCTTCCATCATCCATGCCACCAGGGACCAAGTGTGCCTGCCCACTGCAACCTACCGCAGCTTCATCGGGATGGAGGATTGGTGCCAGAGCAACTGTCTGCGCTATCCCCCGAACTGTCCGGAAACGGTGTGCCACTGTCCGTAAGTATCACCACCACCATTACGTACCTGTGTCCCGTAAGGCGTTCCGCACTGCTGCTGATATGCTGTGATATGTGTTTCCGATTCTAGACAAACGTGTGAAGCGATCGGCGAGCTACGAGGCCGCGAGGGAGCCGACGTATACTGTCTGGACCAGTGTCTCAACTTCAAGTCCAACTGCCCAGCCGACAGATGTCGTTGCTACTAAATGCGCCATTGCAGACAGCGGGCGTGTGTGCGTGTGTATGTGTGCGAGTGTGTGTTTGATTGCGTGTGTGTGCCGTATTGCGTCGAATGAACGAGAATCGAACGAGACAGAACTGAAGGACGAAGCGAAGGACGTGAACTCCCCCCGTAGAACCGCAATGTCCAAACTGGAAGAAATGTGGAGAATAGGCGTACCACTGTTTTTCCTAATACTAAGCCAATACGTGTACGGGGTGATTTTGTAAAAATAAACAAAACAGAAAGAGAGTGCGAGGGAGAGTGAGAGAGAATCTTAAGGAAAAATTGTAAAAATACACACAAAATGACACTTCACCAAGAGACCGGGTGATTGGAATGTTCCCTATCTCTCCAGCAAAATAGACTGAGAAAGCTGCCAACGTTGTAGAGCTTCATTCTAATGTTCCCCTTCTCTGTGTTTGCAGATAAATCCGACGGAACCGGACAGCCTGGACCTTTCGGTAAGTGAAATTGCTGGCCCGACCAATCCCTACCGCGAGCTGGTAGAAAAGTACGAAGCACTGCTGGAGGTCCACCGTCAGCCGATCGTGCGCAAGGCAACGACGACAGCGGCCGGTCCAGCCACAGCTCCAGTGCCTGGCTCCGGTAACAATACGCCCGTTGACAGCTGTCAACCGCAGCAGCTGTTGGGCGATTCGGTCGATGGTGAGCCGGGCCCGCGCTACATGGTCCAGTTCAATCCGGCCATCGTGAGCAGCGATGGCGCCCCGCAGGAGCGGCATCCGAGCGAGCAGCGCATCCGGGCGGCAGTGGCCGTCGCTGCCACCGAGTGCTCCGAAACGGAAACGGCCAGCTCGGGCTATTCGGACGAGGTGAGCAACAAGGCGACGCAGACGGACGAGAGCCCGCGCAACTTTCTCTGCACGATTGCGGACGGCAAGGACTGGTGGTTCAGCATCTACGAGGATGAGAGTGCGATCGATTCCCGGTTCCGGTTCAGTCCGGCGCACCGTGAGCTGTTCCGGGAGATATTTAGCGTGTTGCGCAAGGCGGCCGAAAATCGGGACGAGGGCGACCAGTTGCCGCTGCTGGACGACACGAAACCGGTCGGTGCGATAGTGGCGGGCAGAGATACCACCAATCCGGTACCGCCGGTAACGCCAGCGACCGAGGAACCGCCGGGCGGGTTCGGTATTGTGGAGGAGGACGAGGACGACGATGAGACGGTCAGCTTCATCTCGTCGTGCGCCGTCAGTGAACAATCGTTCGCAATGTCCGAATGCATCACTAAGTCAGAACGTCGCCGAATCGCTCGTCAAGCGAAGGCCGCCTGTCGGTATAGCGATGAGGAACCGAAGCCGCTCGAGTCTAATCTTGCCGTCGAGCCGAACCAACGGCAGACACAGCAGCAACAGCAGCAACACCAGCAACCGTATCAACCGCAGCTAGAGTACATCTCGGTGACGGTGAGCAAGCGCAAGTCACGCCGCCGAAGTCATCGGCGCGAGGCTAATCAACCGACCACACCACAGACGCCACCGCGTACCGGAAGCGCCCGCAAGAACCGGCCCTCCTTCCGACCGTGGAACCCGGAACGGGACGGTGCCATCGCTGGACCGGGCGAATGGAACGGTAACTCGATGACCGTCTACAACCGGGCCATCAGCAAACCTAGCTACAGCACGCCCGCCACACCACTCGACGCTGCCAACACGACCCAGCCGGCACCGCCGCCCAAGTCCCGACGGTCCGGCGACAAGAAACGGAACGCCTCAGGACTTCGCAACCGGTTCGCGGATCTAGTGGATAATGCGCTCGGGGACGATGCGGTAGAGTTCCAACCCTCGACAGCCTCCCAACATCTGCACAAACTACAGAAACTGGATCTCTCGTACGCGGAAGTGTTACGCCGTGCGGATGGTAGCAACCCATTCCCTGCCCGACGCCAGTACAACAAACAGCAGCAACAGCAGCAGCATCAGCAGTAGTAAACCAGATCGACCAGATTCTGCAGCACTCGGGATGAAACAACACAACAACGCTAACAGAGGTACTGAGCATATAGGAACAACTGGCAAATAAACTTTTCTCCCCCCAAAATTGCGCTACGCAGTTGCGTTATATAAACTGTAAAACGATTTAGAATATAAATGCAAAACAAAAACAAAAAAAAACCCCAGGAGTTTGTGTGTTTTGTTTTTTTGTCTTCCTTTTTTTGTACGCCCCCAAGAGACTGTTGGTGGTTTTTATTATGGCGCAACATTACAACTGCCCAGAGGCACACTCCCTGCAAGTTCTCTGCATCTCTCTGCATCATGCTTTGCTAACAATTGCTTTTTGTTCCGTTGTAGTTGGTGGTGTTATGAGAATGTCACTGTGTATGTCATATATTTGCCCTCCAGAATAGCGGCAAGAAGTAGGCAGATTTTTTTTTTATCAAGGTTTTTTCTTTGTTTTTGTTGGCCGGAAGGTCGGAGAAGAAGCTTTCGTTCTATCTCGTTTGCATTTGCACTGACTCAGAACTAGAGACGAGAGAGAGAGAGCAAGTGAGAGAGAGAGAAAACAAATCTGTTGCCGAATGTCGCAAAATTCGGTCTGTAGGTTGCCGTGTACGTCCTGCTACATATACACACGCACACACACACACACACGAAAAACAGTGGTACGCCTATTCTCCACATTTCTTCCAGTTTGGACATTGCGGTTCTACGGGGGGAGTTCACGTCCTTCGCTTCGTCCTTCAGTTCTGTCTCGTTCGATTCTCGTTCATTCGACGCAATACGGCACACACACGCAATCAAACACACATTCGCACACATACACACGCACACACGCCCGCTGTCTGCAATGGCGCATTTAGTAGCAACGACATCTGTCGGCTGGGCAGTTGGACTTGAAGTTGAGACACTGGTCCAGACAGTATACGTCGGCTCCCTCGCGGCCTCGTAGCTCGCCGATCGCTTCACACGTTTGTCTAGAATCGGAAACACATATCACAGCATATCAGCAGCAGTGCGGAACGCCTTACGGGACACAGGTACGTAATGGTGGTGGTGATACTTACGGACAGTGGCACACCGTTTCCGGACAGTTCGGGGGATAGCGCAGACAGTTGCTCTGGCACCAATCCTCCATCCCGATGAAGCTGCGGTAGGTTGCAGTGGGCAGGCACACTTGGTCCCTGGTGGCATGGATGATGGAAGACGATGTTGTGAGGGTAGTTTGTTTATCTGGTTAGGTGTGTGTGTGTGTGTGCGTTTTTACTGGGCAACGAAGGATCTTACCGGATGATGAGTGCGGCACATTTCTTAAGAGCTGCTTTGTACATGGTGGAATATTCATTATCCCTTCGTAGTAACCCGTAACCCTGAATATATCCTTGCCTTTACCGGTAACAGACGTGTTTGATAACAATGTCACTAGCTGTGCATGTCCAGTGAGTTGAGCTATTCAATAAGTAATGGCCCGTTTTTGGTGTTTGTTTGTTTGTTTTTTTTTTGGGGGAAAGAAATCGGATCCGCCAAGAAATCGTCGGCTTTTAACTGGGCTTTGGGTTAGTTTTTTTGTTTGCTTTGTGCGTTCCCTCAGGCAATGCTAGAGACAGTCGAGCTGCTCGTACGTTGGCAGGCTTATCAGCTGATGTATGAGCAGCGCTGGCCGGTAGATATAATTTAGCATCCGCTTAAGGATGGTGAACTTGCGGACAACGAGCAACCAGAGTTCGATCAAAAGTCTAACGATATTAACGGGCAGCTCATGCAGATATTTAGATGAGTGTGCACATATTGAGCAAGTTTTGGCCTAGAAGAAGAAAACGAAGAAGAGGAAGAAACAAAAAAAAGAAAGAAAGAAAGAAAGAAATAAGGATATAAGATGGCAAACAACAAAACAAAACAACCAAACAAAATAGAACAAAATACAAACAAACAACACTGTCAACTGGATGACACAAATTAAGTGGAAGGATTGTTTTTTTTTTTGTTTTGAGTGTGTGCTTTGTCGCATCTGGACAACTTGGGATGGGTGTTTAGTTTAGTCCAGTACGGCGGCCATCAGACCAAGACTCATAATAATCAAGCATTCGAAGGCTCGGGAAATCATGCAGAAGAGGCTACAGTGCGGTGTGCTACATACAGAGGATGTGTTGTAGTGGTACAAAAGCTAGTTAGGGTTACTGCTAGTTGTACGGTTGGCGATTACTATTTTACACATATAGATTACAGTGCAAAGGGTTATTTCTTACAGGTATTAGTACCGATCGCAACAGGGTAGCGAAAAAGTTTTACAACTATCATACAAGTTGTGTGATAATAGTTTTAGAAAGAAACAAACATAGCGAGAGAGAGAGAAAGAGAGAGAGAGAGAGAGAGAGAGAGAGAGAGAGAGAGAGAGAAAGAGAGATACACGAAGGAAAGATTCTGCAAAAAAGTTGTGTTATCAATGTTCATTAGATCTCTTGTAATCGTAACTGCTACCTCAGATGTAAATGTAAGACATAGAAAGATATATGTAGCAAAAGATTATATGCCGCGGTTCAATTCTAGGACCGCTTATAGAGAGAGAGAGAGCGCGCGCTGCAAAGGATATAAAGTTGTGAGCTGCACCCAGGGGTACGGTACCTGCAACGTGATAGACGACTGGTACACCTTCGGGAAGTCCATCATCATCTCCATCAGGCTGGCATCGTCGTCCTCGGTTCCGGTGATGATGGAGTCATTGTCCGGTTGTTCGCTCAGGTCCCGCATACACCGGGTACACACCTTTCCACCTTGTCTGCACATACAGAGGGCGTGTGTAATGGAATTAGTTTTCAGTGCGCAGTAAGCTCCCTGCAAGAGTCGCCCGCATACCTTAACTCCTCCAGCATTGATTGGCCATGCGCCGAATTGATGTCGGACGAGCGGTTCAACAGCTTCGTGTGCAGTGCCGTATTTTCCTGTACAATCGCCGCTAGCTGCTCCTCCAACTCGCCCACCTTGCCTTGCTCGGATAGCAGACACTTTTGCGTACGCTGCAGCTCCTGCATAATATGCATCACCTCCTCGTTATCCTCGCTCAGTGTGTGCTCTTCGGTACCGGCACCACCATCCCGTTCGTCGTTATTATCATCAACCTCCTGGGACGTTGGTGCTGGACCACTGTTGTTTACCGTTGCAGAGAGCAATGGTTTGACTTGTGGACACTGGAAGCAAAGAGCTGTTGTTAAGATACATTTCCACAGCGGGCGCTATCGTTCGGGGTAAGTAACATACGGATTCGTCTATCTGTCGGCTGGTGCTATCGCCCTCTGGTGGAGAAACAACAGGTATGGCGTCTTTCGATGGATGGCTGGTTTGGCTATTGAGCTTCACGAGGGGCGATGGTGACTGTTGTTGCTGCTGCTGCTGCTGACTAACCAACCTTTCCGTTATTTTGGTCCTACGATCTGCTTCGGCCTGCCGCCGAGCGTCCTCGAGCGATCGGGTTAGCTCTTCTACTTTGGTTTCTAAGCTCTCAATATTAGTACACAGCCTGCAAACAGTTCGGGAACGTGAGGACAAATGTGCGCATACGATCGCATACAACAGTTTTGCTATGGCCACAAGCAGCTAGCACACACTCACTGTTTAACATGTTTCTTCTCTGCCTGATACTCGAGCGCAAGCTTATACTTATCCCGCTCCAGATCCTGGATGCTCACTTCCAGCTGCTCGTAGATCTTCATCCGCGAGTCGTTTACCTCGCGTAGGGCAGCATTCTGTTTTGTTAAGTACTGGAATTGTGAAAGAAACGGTCATTATATGTTGTGCCCTACACATGCTACAGTCGGCTACAGTTTGTCGGGTACTTACCTCTATTTCCAGCACATTATCATCAATAATATTTTGGTGGTGTTTTAGGGTCACCTCCAGCTCCTTATTTCGTTCCAGTAGCGTTTTCCCAAGTTCAGCTGCCAGTTGCAAATCTACCGGGAGGAATTCACTCATCAATATTTGCCGATGGCAATACATATAGGTGATAGACATCAACTAAATTCGCACCATTCATGAAGCTCTATAATGCTAATGAAGATTATAGATAAAAGCCATGCTATGCAAGCTACGCCGACGAACAAACATCACAAAAACGTGGTATCTGATGATAATGTGTTTCGAAACATCTGGTCCCCTCGGATTTGCAACCAAAGCGAACCCTTGCCTGTGTGTATCAATAACTGTCTCGGGTGCAATGTGCAATGTAGCTTGGCTCAACGCTATATGTGGTAGTAACTGAACACCCGCAAACCCACACACTCTCTCACTCACTCACTCGGCAAGACCATCCCAAAATACGCCTATGTATCGATTCTATCTACGGTGCAATGTGTTTTTATCGGACGATAATGAAACAAAAACAACTGAGGATTACTGTCCATTTCGCGCTAGAGTCGATATTAGTTATATTAGAATACATGATGTGAATGCGCAAGCAAGCAAGCGAAACCCGGAAAATAACAAAACGAAACCAAGCCAAAATAAAAAAAGAAAATGGTAAAAACGTCCCAGAAGATTATGCATACAACACAACAAACAACAAAATATGACGATTCGTGGTGAGCAGATGGAGGGTTCACAAATACGCAAAAAACAGGACATGCAGGCGCGCACACACAGGTGGAAGCGGAGTCGGGTGGGCAAAAGCAAAACTTACCGTCCAGCATGTACTGGGAGCTTTCGTCGACGAGATGCTTATCGAACAAGTCGCTCCCTAGGCCGCTCATAATGTTGCCTTAAATTTCACCCTATTTTTTAGTTTAACTTTGCCTTTCTCCTATACGTGGCACCAGGAGAACGCGATAGAGCCAACCCCGGACAGGACGTGAGTGTGCGTGTGTGTGTGTTTTCCCCCGGTGATTGGGAAGAATCAAAAACGCCCGGGTTATTCTAAAACGCCGAGAAAGTTCACGAGATATTGGTGTCCTGGCGCCGTGTCTGAGCCTCGAAGATTCGGTATGCTGTCTATGCTGAATGTGGAGGTCGGGATGTCCAAACACGGTACGTTCATTCACCAAGAGGGATATGTTGCGGTGCGTAGTAAAAGAAAGCAAGAAGGAGAAGGATATTTTACACCTTTGGATACGGATTTAGACGGAGAGTAATCTGGCTGCAGGTGTTGTTGTTGCGGATTTGATGGCTGAAGTTTAATGTCTTGGAATTGCTTCAAACAAACAGGATGAAAACTCCGAACCGTCAACTGTTCGCCGGTGATGTTTGGGCCTGCTAAATTTTCAAAGGGTGGAGTACAACAAAAAAAAAACAACCAAAACCACTATCACTAACACACGTACAACGTCAAGGATGAACCGAGAAGAAAGTTCACATCGGCACTGTCCTCTGCTGTCAGACTCTGGCTCTCGATGATGTCTCCTTCCGGTGCGTACAAAGTCTGGTTGGTTGTGTGGTGTTGATGGACGCAGTATATTGAGCCAGCCAACTTCACCGCACAGAATCACACACAGAAAAACACTTAATACTGGCAAGTAGTCGCTCACCGCAGCGTAATTATCTCGCCCGTATTGACCGCGTACGGACGGCAAACTGACGAGCAAACAATAACGGTGCGAACTCAACAACGTATGCATGAGACTGGCAAGTGTTTGGCAGAGTGCCGTACACCAGTACCGCACACAAAGAATCCGGGACTGCGCGCGCGTGTGTGTGTGTGTGCGTGTGGCGCGTGCCACGCATGCCTAATGGAAGCCCATCCGAGCCCTTTAACTCTGCGAGGGTCACTTTTTCTTTCCTGTGCGAAACGATACGAGGACAGATGATAGGGACCATCGGAGGGATGCCTAGGTAAGCTGTGCGCACACTCGACCCTCCTGGAAATGAAGTCGATTTCCCTCCTGGCTGTGTTTGGCCGCTGGGGGAGAAGGCTCTTAGTGGTTGGGGTTTGTTTTTCCTTCATACCGGCCTTCAAAATTTCTTCAAGACTACAATTTTTGGCTAATGCTTCACAGAGCAACCTAACCCTGAAAGTACTAGCAATTGCTGATTTGTTTGTCAAATTATTGTCATTAAATCTGCATAATCTGGCCATACAGTACTTGAAATTTCCTAACAAATGACTTCATAAACTATTGAACACAAATTGATTAATGATAGCCAATAAACCGCTTTCCATATCTCGTTCTCTCTGTTGCACACACACGGAAAGGTTAGTCTCATGGCTCTTTGCTCTAATGCGACAAACCGTGCATTGATTGCAACGATTTCGTTATCATCTCAGCAGACGGATAAGTGTCGCCTAAACGTCCCAGCCGTCATCTTCTCTCCCGTGACCCGGCTTGGCAACTGCAGAAATACTTTTATGTCTCTTTCTCGCTTTACCTTACAATACAATGCGGCCATCATCTTAACGCTATCAAACGCCCCAGTTTTGCGTAGACTGTGAGGTTTAACGTCATTTTTGTTGTTGTTGCTTTGGTCCAGTATTTCCGCTTGCCCTTTCGTTTATCGTCGTGCGTTGGCGAGCGATTGCCTCCTCCGTCTGCTTCGCCTTCACATCCCGTTTCACCACAGAGCCAGCAGCATTAGTATACACGGCCGCCTCCATCAAGATCGGTATCTTATCACGAGCTAAGCAAGCATATCGAGGGTTTTTGCACAATACCTGTCGGTTGAATGTTGCAAATCGGATCGGTGAGCAGCAGCTGTGTGTGTGTGCGTGTGTTGCGTACGAATCGAATTGCTTTCAGGCAATTTTTCTCGTCCACTTCGTGCTCGTCCAATGACGATCGCTCGTGAACGGGCCGTGGGATCGCGAAACGTATGCGACCCAAGCATGAGTGGGCAAAGATTTGATTACTGGTGTAATTATATTGCAGCAGCAGTAGCAGCAATCGCCCAGTTGATTAGATGGTAGCCGATAGCTATACAGCACCTCGTCAGATGCCTTAAAAAAACAGCAGGGTTAAAGATAATCCAGATCTCCAGAACCGGTGTTTCTAGCTAATCAGGAATTAGCGAAAATGACGACAATGATGCTGAAGGTGGCTCCAGATATCTAAACCCTTAACACAAAGGTCATTCGATGATGTCACACGCATATAACGTGTGCCACAGACTTCAAGCACAATGGCCGATGATGATGCCATCTGTTTGATCAGTGCTGATTTCAGATGTTTGCAGTTGACACAACCCATTAGCCGGGAAAGATGGCCGATGTGCTCACGCTTGGTCCAACACTGGATGATCAAATAATGTTCATGCTTCCAGGTGACACAGCTTTTGGAGGTGATATTAAACAGAAAAGCTTTACACAATCCCCATGTCACGTGATCTTTAACGCTAAGCAACTACTACCGAGGCTCACGTTACGCGTTATATAGCGTTATGGTAGACAATTAGGAAGCGATCCTCGCAAACAGTAACCTTCAACGAAGTATGTACTGATGTCTTAGGTAGACCGAGCGGTCAGATCCGGTTAACTCGTCGTAGGTATGTATATGTACAAGAGGGGGAAGATATTAAGGGGTGGCAAGCGGTACAAGGCAAACGATATTAAACGATTAGTGCTGTTGGTAGAAACGGTAGGTCAAACTATCGTACAGCGCACGAAAAAAACAAAACAGAACAGGAAAGGGGGTTGACATTCCACCAAGCAACTGAAATTATTAAACCTCGAGCGTTGAGGCGAGAGTTTTGGCGAGATACCACCGGGTGATAAAACGGTGCGTCCGAATCGGCAAACTTACCGGCAGTGTTCCATTTGCGGTAATCCTTCTTGGTGAGCAGTGACCATTCGAAGCTGAGGTCAGTGTTCGATGACATGGTGATGAAGGTGATGTTGTTGATGTTGGTGATGCAGTGTGTTGGCGATCGACGGCAGCAGCGGGACGGACATTTGCATTCGCTTTTCTTCTCGTGCTGTAATGCTTCCACCTCACCTTCCTTCCCTTCCGGTACCCCGTGTCGAGACTAGAGAAGGTTCGGTTGTCAACGCTTTCTTTCCTCACTTTTTAAATCCCGTCAGGCAACACTAGTTCGGGCTGCTTGTTTTTCTGGCTGGTGTTGCGCGTTTTGAATGGTGCGTTTGCGCTACGATTCACAGACACGGTGTATCGCTGGTGTTCCCCGTGCCGAACACAAACATTGAACGGCATTGAGGCGCGTGCGGTTGTTGCAGCTCCGATTCGATTTCCTCAAAACTACTTATCATGGGTCGTGCTTTTTGGTACTTTTCCCTAAGAAACACAGCACAGGAAAAGAAAAGGGGGAGAGAGAAAAAAATACACAGGCTATAAGTATAGGAGGTCGCGTTCCAACAGAGTGTGTGGAAAATATTTCATTCAGAAGCGAATGATAGGAGAAAAAACAAACAAACGTTAAATACGTGTACGAATGTAGACGCAGAGACGAACGTCTTTGGATGGTGTAGCTTTTGCTGTTGCTGTTTTGCTTCACCCAATCTATTTGGTTTAATCCGTTCCGCCTCTTTGGCCCAAACGCTTTCGCAGAAGCGAACGAGAGACAGCCCAAAATTGGTTCATCTTTAAGCAAACGAGTTGCAGCCAACGTACTTCCCAAATTCATTGAGTTGCGGTCTGTAGGTGCAAAGTGCGCATTGCGATCGGACTGATGCATTCGTTTTTGTAGGACTTCTTCTTTGGGACTAAAGCCTGGACGGATCTTTTGTCCTGCAATTTCTGGCTTCCCTGACATAAATTACCCGTAGCAGGCTGGCTATATGACCAACTATCAGATCTCGACCGGGTTATTCCCTCAAAGTGAGGTGAACTTCACTATCGAACTTCGGCATGACCTAGCGAGGTCGTTAAGCCAAGACTAGTCCGAAAGTACAGCAAATGCAATCCTGGATAGGGATTTGATACCCGTGCCTGGTGCAACTGGCACCGAAACCTAACGATTCACCGAAGACCGTCTCAATGGCGTGACGTATCATCCATTAATATCATTAACCTTTTTCCTTTACACCACACTCAACACTACCTTGATGATTCGACCTAACATAAAACGCTTAAAGCTACCCTAGCTGAACC
>LULA01017136.1:0-15769 GCA_002091835.1 Anopheles maculatus | reverse complement strand
AACAATTAATACTAAAAACGCGGAGCACGGTGAGAATGCGACCGAGCAGTTAAACGTCAAACGTCAAATTAAACGTCAAACGTTTGTCGGACGTTGACGATATTTAAAGATATCGTTAACAGTGGCCTTACAGACTTTTCTGCATCTCCTATGAGATGCTTTTGAAGACGATTCATATTCTCTAACTGGCTGAATTCTGCCTCGTTAGACGTCTCTTCAAATGCCTTTTTAAATTTCGGCCAATCTTTGGCCTTACCGTCAAAGTACGGTAGGTTCATGAGTGTGGTTTTTTTTTAAAGATCAAACTCTCGCTGGTTTTGTTTATTTTTAACGCTTCCACAAGTGCTTCCACCGCAGAGCTCTGGCTCGCGTTATCTGCTATCGCTGTATGCAGCGATCTATCTACGGTGCACTTTATGCACAAGAATTCTTCATCTTTCGTTGGCGTTTTCTTTAGCTTGGGACATGACAGGTGAAACCAACGGTCGCACTCGTCACACTGAACCATTTCCAGTTCTGCGTCATCGGGTCTTGCACAAAGACGACAGACACTGTTCTTGTTATCTACAAAATATTTTTTCCCTTTGGAAGCCATTTTTCTTATAAACGTCTCGATTATCCTTTTAACGGTCTTAGTTTCCACTTGAGAAAAAAGGAGGGGTATTTACCTATAGATGCTTAGATTTTCCTTTACCCTAGATTACCGACTTATTAGAACGTGTCACCTTCACATAGGACAGGTGCGTTCGCCGTTGAGATTTTCTCAAACAGAACGTTTAAAAAATGAGGATGTTCCTCTCTGGAGTCACCAATGTTGCTGAGCGGCCTCTGCTGCGCCAGCGGAAATTACCTCTTCGGCGAGGCCCCCCTAACCGGCGAGGCCCCGAGCGGCCGCTCCCTCCGCACCTAGGTTGGTCCGCCACTGCTGCTATCGCTGTATGCAGCGATCTATCTACGGTGCACTTTATGCACAAGAATTCTTCATCTTTCGTTGGCGTTTTCTTTAGCTTGGGACATGACAGGTGAAACCAACGGTCGCACTCGTCACACTGAACCATTTCCGGTTCTGCGTCATCGGGTCTTGCACAAAGACGACAGACACTGTTATTGTTATCTACAAAATATTTTTTCCCTTTGGAAGCCATTTTTCTTATAAACGTCTCGATTATCCTTTTAAGGGTCTTAGTTTCCACTTGAGGGGTATTTACCTATAGATGCTTAAATTTTCCTTTACCCTAGATTACCGACTTATTATAACGTGTAACCTTTACATAGGACAGGTGCGTTCGCCGTTGAGATTTTCTCAAAGAGAACGTTTAAAAAATGAGGATGTTCGTCTCTGGAGCCACCAATGTTGCTGAGCGGCCTCTCTAACGGAAGGAACCCCGCGAAGGAATGGGCTCTATCGTAAGAAAGAATCGCTGGCAGCAGCAAAACTAAATTGGGAGACTCCGCCCGAGCAAGGTCTTACACCGTTGATCTCCAAGGAGGTTCCAACCTTCCCGCTAGTTGTTCCAAGTACCAAGTAATTTGGGGAACCTATGCCGCAGAAGAGAGAGATCTGGTTAAGGATAGTTCGGATGTGGGCAGAGACTCGGGGGAGAAGCAACCGTGTCTGAAATGAACTCGACCTCTTCGCGTAAGCTATCGATTGAATCTAATTTATTATCAACAAATTTGGTTCTTACATATATGATAAATTTCCTTAATTCTAATTCTTCTTTTTTTCCTTACTTCTTCCTGTTGTCGTATGGCGTTGATCGACTACACTCACATTCCCACGTTTCTGCAGACAGTAGTCAGCAGGTTTGGATTTGGGTCAAACTCACGTCGATAGCGTTCTCACGCTCCACCCCACTGATACGGCACCGACGTACGCGAATGCTGATCAATACATTTTATCGTTTTTCCCTTTGTTTATTGCAGATGTGCTTGTTTCCGGTCTCGTGTATCGCGCCCATCGAAATTCATATGTTTATTTGGGCAAACGATAACGACCCTTCCACAAGTTAAAATTATTGCCGAATTTGTTTTAAACCGACCCGTTGCGTTAGTTAAAAAATTTAATGTGTAAACACTTATATTTTCGGATTCAGACTCTGAAGACAATACGGATAAAGTAGAATACAACTAGTTTCATTGCTATTCAAAATCGGAGTAACTTTTATTAACGAAAGTTTCTTAAAAGTAAAGTTAACATTTTTCTATGGATGGATATGGCAGGGTGTGAGGAGGAAGGAATGGTGGAAGGAATGCAACTTAGCAATTCGGTTGCTAAGTTGGTTCGACGACACTGGTGCATTGAAATTGCGAAATTCGGTGACGATGCATTCATAATTAATCACCGGGTCACCGGTTTGTTTTTGTAAATCGACGGCATGTTGTGTCTTCGATCAGCGTTGTACCCAAGTGACGATTTGTGCAACGCTGCGGTTTCTTCCGGTGTATGGTAACGTGTGTTAACTCGTTCGCAACAGCTAAAGCTAGGTTTTTCATAATGCCTGCTATTATTCTTTGCGTACATGTACTCCACCTTTTTGACGGAGCTGTGAGAAAAAGTTTTCTAACACGTCTTGATTTAACTAAATTAGAGAAATGGAATTAGGTATAGGTTATACCTTGCACAATATAAGTTACCTTATGTGTCGAAGTTACGATTTTCTTTCCGCAAGGGGCTTTTTAAAAAAGGTGTGAACCATTTGTCGGCTAGAACAAGACTGTCTTTGATTTATTTAATAATTTCTTAGTACGCGTCCCAAGGTGTCGTCTTCGCTGCGTCAGCGTCTGGCTTCATCCACGTGTTACGAGTTCATGTTGCATTTGCCGTGGGAACGTTAACTGCGGCGTTGATAACGTCAGCGTTTCTGTTAGCTGACGGTAACTTCGATATGTATTTTATACAGTGTTTGGTCTTAGGTTAAAAAACTCCTTTGGTTTGGGTTGAAAAACATTTTTAAAGAATTTATTTGCATTAAAATGCTTTTTTGGGAAACTTGTAAGTTCTGTTTTCCTACAACGATCACATTCGATACCACTTCATACATTTCGTCAAAGGCCTTAATTTGTTCTTGGGTGCCGGTGAATGATTTTTTGTAATCCAATCGTGCTTTTGGTGAATATGAGTTGGATACATTGAACCAAAGATCGACCATTTCGATAAAATTAGCTAAGTCTTACTTTCCTCCACGCAGTATCGTCTCAATGAAACCGCGGTACTTCGTGACAGCAATTGAGCAGCGTGCCTTACATTTGGCCGTTCTTGGCTTGACATTATAAGGTGTCCTTTATTTATTTTAAACACTAGTGTGATTTCTGCCTCCTGTCTTTTTTCGATCATTTCGAATAGCGGTTTAGAGTTGATTATTTTTCCTTTATAATTAAAACCACAATCCACTAGCCAATTCCTTATCAACTTCAAAAGATGAGGAGCATCTGGGATAACGTATACTTTTTGTTTTGTTGCTGGGTGTTCGAAATAAGGTGTTGTGTAGTGAGTGGCACCCAGTTCTTTCCAACAACTTATCTTTGAGGAGCAATTATTGCTTACGATTCCCGTTACATTTACTCCTTTGTCGTGAAATTTTACAATTAAATCCAGCGTAATTTCTTTCGTCATCTTCTAGTTGAATCCTATATAGATTTTTGATTAGTTCCCTAGCGTTTACTACCTGAATATAATCGTGGGGTCCTATAATTTCGACCGCTGCAGGATCATATTCTAATACATGTTAGATTTTCATTTCGTCGAAACATAAGATACATTCTGCATCACGATCTTCCAATGTCGATATGTAATGACCCATAAAACATAGCACATCTTTCAAAACACCTTCCCTTAAATTAAATTTTCGGCAATACTTTTGTAGAGTGGTGTAGCTATACATATTCTGAACTAAACTTTCAATATAGCGCGAGACAGTAAACATCAATACCCGACAATAAAAACACAAAACATCTGGAAACAAAGTAAATATAATTTGTCAAAGAATGCAACAATTGCATAACAAGCAATTTCAACCAAACACTTTGTAGCTTCTACTACTGCTGTATTTAACCATTACTTTCTTTCACAAAGAATCACTACGACACTGGTTTTTAGGTTTTTACTTTCTCAACGTCCTAACGTCGTTTCGCGTTAGTACTTGGACTTCGACTGACTGTTATAACGTTGGCACTTTATTTATATAAAAATCTTTGCAGGAATCGTGAGAACAATTTGTGTTGGAAATTTCCACTGGTTTAAATTTCTGAGAATAGTATATCTGATCTAGTTGTTTACCAAAGTTTTGTTGGGTCCTAAAGCGTGAGAACATTCCAAAGGTAACTTCTTCACCTGTCTGCTAACTTGTGATTGGTTCTAATCTGTGGAAAATTACCAATTGTAACTGATCCATTTGTTTGTCTGAATTTTGATTGGTTATTGCAACTGGCGTGTGTTTGGTATTAAGTTTTCAGCCTGGACACGTGTAATGAGTTATTTGTCTTTAGGTTTAATTTTGCTTGACCGTGGGAATCTATTTTGCTAATGGTTATGTCTTATGTTGTATATGGTTTTTACCTAAACGTGGGAACCATATTTGTTCAAGGTGATCATGGAACTTTCCATTAAGACTTGCGTTGTTTTAAGAATTTCTGCAGTTGGTCTGCAGTTCTAAATGCACTCTGTTCTAAACGCAACTTCTTCTGCAGCTGCAACTTCTATTCGTTGTTCTAATTTGTTGAATGCGATTTGGCTGTTCTAGATTTCTATTTTGTTGTATGAAATTCCTGCGTGCAACTTGTATTAACTTGCCAGGTGCAAGTGGCTTGGCGTTGAATGCTACATCTCCCCCTTTTTTTAATGATTTATGAGCGAAGATGTCTGTGTGAGTGAGTGATTAAATCTTTCACCTTGCTATTATGAGCCTGTTTTTATGTACCGTGGTACATTTGTTTGTTATGGAATGCTGTATTATGCAATTGGGTTCGTTAATCTGCTGAATTGTGAATGGTCCTATGTAAACTGGATCTAATTTTTTTCTGTTTTCGTTTTGCAAATATACTTTGGATCCTATTTGTATTTTAATTGGATTTGTTGTTTCATTAAGAATTACTTGACTTTTTTTTTGTTTAATGAGATTTTGTCTGGCAATTTCATTTGCTTTTTGTATCTTAAATTTCATTTCATTATGATATTGTTCAATATTGTATATTGGTTCTATTTTTGCTTCATACAATTCCTGTCCTAGCTTTTCTGCCATAAACTAATTCAAATGGTGTATAATTTGTGTCTGTGTGTGTTGTTGTGTTGTATACAAATGTGTAAAACTTGGTCCAGTCATCCCAACCATCGTGATGGTTGTTTGTATAGGTTCTTAAATATTCGTTTAAACATCTATGATTCCTCTCTAAGTTTCCAATTGTTTGTGGATGATATGCTGTTCCAAAAGTTTGTTTGATTTTTAATATTTCTGCTACCTTGCTTAGGATTTCGTTATTGTATTCTAAACCCTGATCTGATCTTAGTTCTGTAAAATTTCCATATATTAAGATAAATTTTTCTATTAATGCTTTTGCTATTGTGTTTGCTTCTTTGTTGGGAGTTGGTATAATTGCATTTTCTGACAAATGCTTTTATTTCTTCTTTCATTTTTGGCCATTTGTATAATTCTCGAATTTTTAGGTACAACCTATGTTGTCCAACATGTCCTCCTAGGGTATGATTATGAAAGTCATTCATGATTTTGTACTATTACGTCTCCACCATCTACTATCATAACTTTCTTTCCGAGTGATACGCAACACAATTTTGGGTTTTTCGACCGCTCAACGTTCTGGCGTCGTATCGCGTCTGATGTTAGACTTAGACTGTCTGCTGGAACGTTGGAATAATAAGGAATAATAAAATCTTTGCAAAAATCGTGGGAACATTTGTGGTGGAAATTTCCACTAACTGAAATTTCTGGACATCGGATCTAATAGTTTACCAAAGTAAATTCCTGGACATCTGATCTAATTGTTTTTGCCAAAGTTCTGCTGGGTCCTAAAGCGTGTGAACATTTCAAAGGTTTCATCTTCACCTGTCTGCTGATTCCTGATTGGTTCTTAAAGGATGGGAAATTTCTAAATGCACCTGATCCATTTGTTTGTCTGAATTATTATTGGTTGTTGCAATTGGCGTGTGTTTGATATTAAATCTCTGGACTGGCCACGTGTACTGAGTTATTTGTTCTTTCGTAGAAATTTGACTGACTGTGGGAACCTATTTTGCTTATGATTAGGTGATACATGGTTTGACTGTGGGAACCTAGTTTGTTTATAGTTAGGTGATACATGGTTTCTGTCTGAGCGTGGGTACTGAACTTGTTCAAGGTGAGCATGGAACATTCCATGAAGACTATTGCGTTGTTTTAATTTCTTTAGCTGGACTGTGGTTCTAAATGCACTTCGTACTAAATGCAGATTCTTCTGCCGTTGCAACTTCTAATCGATGTTCTAAATTGTCGGATGCGATTTGTGTGTTATGAACTTGTATTGTGTTGTATGCAATTCCTGCGTGCAACTTGTATTGACTATGCGCAAGTGGCTTGGCGTTGTATGCTATAATTTGATTTGGTTCTCTGTTTCTCACTGCCTTTAGTTCGGCTATTATCTTTTGTGGGTCTGTTTTTTCTCCACATCTTGTCTTAACGTTTTCGATGAATTCCTCGAATGTAGTTATATTTTGCGGTAGGCCGATCCGAGCCTTACCCTATAGTCTTGTTGTCAGGAATCTTATGAGGGTGGCTTCCTGCCCAGTTGGTATAGAATCTTTTATTAGGTATGCAGAGTCTATGAACGTATTAAGCCTGTCAGACTCTTCATTATATTCTTTTACCAGCGCCGTGGCTGTTTTCATGTCCATGTTCGCCATTTTTCTTTTGTTTTTAAGCGATATCAATTTCAAAACGACTAGTGATAAGGTTTTGAAGGATATTAGTTTCAATCCTTCTAGTTTTTGAACTATTATTAATTTGATATCCGAGACTATTTCCCTTGCTACTTTTAAGGAAAATTTCTGTTTGTCTTCGTCTATGTCGTCCACGAGGGTTAATATGTTGTTGTAAACTAGCTTAATTTCATTTAATTTTGATACTAGGGTTGCATGTCTGTATCGTCGATTGGGTGCCTTTTTGAAGGTTACTAGAATGTTTCTCAACTTATGTATGTAATTATCTATTATGGACCATTAGGACCCTTATCCAAGTGAACCGTTTTCATAAAAAAATTTAAATAATATCCCAACAAAGAAGAATTGCTTTTCTTAGAACATATATTTTATTATCTAAAATTACATATATTATTTTTTTTCCAATATTTTCACCGTTTTTCACTGTTGTTTTGTCGCAGTTGTAGTTAGGTGTGTTGTTTTTCCCCGTTGTCTCGCTGCGTCCGGTGGTGTTCAGCTGTTGTTTTTCACCGTTGTCTCGCTGCGTCCGGCGGTGTTCAGATTAGCTTTAATTTGCAGGCCAGAAGTCTCCTGAATTTTTTTCGCTTCTTACACTCTCGATGCATTTTGATGTTCTAGTGCCCGTATCGTTTGTTTTTTTCAGGATAGCCTTGCATCCTTTCCATAGGGCATACAGCAACTGTCCGATGCAGAATATTACTATTAGCCAAAGTTTCCAGTCGTGGCTTTGATGCGATTGCTTGTGAGCTTCTAATATGTTTAACACATTCACTTGCGCATCCCCACTGAAGGTGGGGTTATGATGTTTCGTGTCGAACATTGTTAGCTCGAGAGCACCCGTGTCCCACTTCATAGTTAATCTGCCTTACTCGATGCACCCACGTGCATGCTCATTATCAATTTATCGATTGTCTCTATGCTATTGTTTTCTCTGAGCTTCATCCTCACTTCGTGAAGCATACGTATTATATCACCTTTTGCTTCCTAAGACAACCTCGATGTTTCTACTTGATGTTCCGCTATATGCGCCAGCCAGTAGGTGCATTCGGTTAACATCTCCTCTACATGCATTGTTACTGTAGTTTATGTACGCTGTGTTTGTTATTTATGATCTGGTTCACTTCGCGTTCACTTCACTGTTTTTTTTTCACTTAATGGTTGATTTCTACTGTGATAACTGATAACACTGAGGTACATTTACTGATTTTTCATGTCTAATAATTGTCTTTGTTTTTCACTTCACGATTCACTTTAACGGTCCACTTCCTCCTCTTTACCTAAGTTGTCCATTCCAATGTGGCCCTCGATAACAAACAACAGCATCGCTATGTCTTCTTCGATTTCTGTAGTGATCACATTTTATTGTCCTATGATTCTCTCCACTTCCGTTGATAGTCTCGTTCGATCGTCGTGATCTTCGAGCTTATCTATCAAAGATCAAGCTTTGCTAAGCTTATCCGCAGTATCCATGCTGATGTTTTAACACTTTTTTTTTTTCACGAAGACTGCACTTTCTAACTTTTCACGAAGACTGCACTTTCTACGTCACGGTCGCCATGTGGTGGATCTGGAAAACTGTCACTTTTCTTTCACGATCGAAAACACGTAACGACACCAGTGAGTTCGTTCGCCAGAATGAATGTTAGAACGTTTGTCGCTTTATTTATATAGTTAAATCTTTGCAAATTTCGTGAGAACATTTGGTGGTGTTGATGATTTTGAGGTCATCGGCGTCAGGACTACCTCCTATCCATTTCCAGGCCGTTTCTAACATTTCTAATCTTCTAGCTGTTCTAAGTCTTGGTTTTAATTGTTGGAAGTTTGAGTATAAAAGTTTAATTTTTAGTTTAACAATTTCTTTAAGTTCGTTATTAATGTTTTTGTTGATAAATGAATTCAAACCTGTAAACAGATTGAAAGCGAGCTGTCCATAGGTGACGTGTGACAGCTAATAATGAAGAAGCTCAGTTGACCTCCACCATTAAACGTGTTCGCATCTGCACCTGAGTTCCGTTTCGGTAAGAAGTTTTTCTTATACAGTTTACATATGAGAAGTTAGTGATCGTGTTTATGACTTTTTCTAGATCTAGTATGTTTATGGGATGTATGAATTTTATGTTTCCTGTCTGTAATCTGCATGATCTGGTTTTAAGGAAAAATATCGGTTGTTTGTTTAAGTTTATAATTTCTAACTCCTGACCTAATGCAATCGATGCTACGGTGGTTAGTATTAGGGTTAGTAGTTTCATTTCACGTGTGGTGTTTGGATAGTACTGGTTAGTTCTGGAAGAAAAGAGATAATGCTTCTTTTTAGTTTTTTGAATCTTGTAATCCTTACGAGTTATGTTGATCTTAAACGTTTGATATTCCTCTTGTGCCGTTATTCCTCTGTTGCCGTCAAAGTTTGGCAAGGATTTGATGGGATCAGGGATGCGGAAATAATCCCCGATGCCATTTCCAGGTGATGGGGTTTGCGTTGCTAAAACCGAATACTGCTCTTGCAGAAGGTTTATAGCGCCCATCATTTCGGCGAGCCTGGAAGCTACTTCTTCCATTTCACTGGCATTATTTCCTGGTACGTTTCTGGTTAGATCGAACCGATCTGGTTTACCCATTCACTTGTGAGCGGGGTTTTAATCAAGGTGCCTATCTAATAGTACTTCCTTGATTGAAAATATCACCTATCTTGTAGTACGTTGTTTTCCTACTCAAATAAAAACCTATCTTGTAGTATTTTTGTTTTTGAGGACGCAAGCAAAAACAAAAAAAGGTTGATGAGGTGTCACATCTATCTTGTAGTGCGTGTACACCTTCACCTTTGTTTCAAATTCACTCGCGATTTGCAACTTCGATTAAGAAAAATTATCGTAGTTGACGCACTTGTGGCTACTTCTTTCCACTATCTTCACTCATCACTTTCTTTCTGAGGGATACGCAACACAATTGTTTGGGTTTTTGACCGCTCAACGTTCTGGCGTCGTTTCGCGTCTGATGTTGGACTTCGGCTGTCTGCTGAAACGTTGGCACTTTATTTATAATAAAATCTTTGCAAAAATCGTGAGAACATTTGTGGTGGAAATTTCCACTAACTGAAATTCCTGGACATCGGATCTAATAGTTTACCAAAGTAAATTCCTGGACATCTGATCTAATTGTTTTTGCCAAAGTTCTGCTGGGTCCTAAAGCGTGTGAACATTTCAAAGGTGTCATCTTCACGTGTCTGCTGATTCCTGATTGGTTCTTAAAGGATGGGAAATTTCTAAATGCACTTGATCCATTTGTTTGTCTGAATTATGATTGGTTGTTGCAATTGGCGTGTGTTTGATATTAAATTTTTGGACTGGCCACGTGTACTGAGTTATTTGTTTTTATCGCAGAAATTTGACTGACTGTGGGAACCTATTTTGCTTATGGTTAGGTGATACATGGTTTGACTGTGGGAACCTAGTTTGTTTATGGTTAAGTGATACATGGTTTGACTGTGGGAACCTGGTTTTTTATGGTTAGGTGATACACGGTTTCTGTCTGAGCGTGGGTACTGAACTTGTTCAAGGTGATCGTGGAACTTTCCATGAAGACTATTTCGTTGTTTTAATTTCTTTAGCTGGCCTGTGGTTCTAAATGCACTTCGTACTAAATGCAGATTCTTCTGCCGTTGCAACTTCTAATCGCTGTTCTAACCCTCTAGACATCCTGTAGACATTGCATACAAAATCCCCTCAGTTTCATACAAAAGGCCCTCATTTCTCCATACAAATTTTGACTTGTGAAACAAAATTAGCGCAACTGCGTGCAAGGCCCTAATTTCCCTCTAGACATCATGTAGACATTGCATACAAAATGCCCTCAAATCCCCTCAGTTTCAAACAACAGGCCCTCATTTCTCCATACAAATTTTGACTTGTGAAACAAAATTAGGGGCTTGCACGCAGTTTCGCTAATGTAAACTGGATCTATTTTTTTCTGTTTTCGTTTTGCAAATATACTTTGGATCCTATTTGTATTTTAATTGGATTTGTTGTTTCATTAAGAATTACTTGACTTTTTTTTTGTTTAATGAGATTTTGTCATACAAAAGGCCCTCATTTCTCCATACAAATTTTGACTTGTGAGTTTACATTAGCGCAACTGCGTGCAAGCCCCTAATTTCCCTCTAGACATCATGTAGACATTGCATACAAAATGCCCTCAAATCCCCTCAGTTTCAAACAACAGGCCCTCATTTCTCCATACAAATTTTGACTTGTGAAACAAAATTAGGGGCTTGCACGCAGTTGCGCTAATGTAAACTGGATCTATTTTTTTCTGTTTTCGTTTTGCAAATATACTTTGGTTCCTACTTGAATTGTAATTGGATTTGTTGTTTCGTTAAGGATTATTTGACGCTTTTCTTTTTGTTTGATGAGATTTTGTCTGGCAATCTCGTTTGCTTTTTGTATCTTAAATTTCATTTCATTATAATATTGGTCAATATTGTATATTGGTTCTATTTTTGTTTCATATAATTCCTGTGGTAAGTAAGCCTTTCTGCCATAAACTAATTCAAATGGTGTATAATTTGTGTCTGTGTGTGCTGTTGTGTTGTATACAAATGCGTAAAACTTGGTCCAGTCATTCCAATCATCATGATGGTTGTTTGTATAACTTCTTAAATATTCATTTAAACATCTATGATTCCTCTCTAAGCTTCCAATTGTTTGTGGTTGATATGCTGTTCCAAAAGTTTGTTTGATTTTTTATATTTCTGCTACCTTGCTTAGGATTTCGTTATTGCATTCTAAACCCTGATCTGATCTTAGTTCTGTAAAAGTTCCTTATATTAAGATAAAGTTTTCTATTAATGCTCTTGCTATTGTGTTCGCTTCTTTGTTGGAAATTGGTATAATTGTTATATGTTTTGTTAGGTCGCATTGTATTGTAATTGCATATCTGTTATTTCGGTTCGTTTTGGGTAAAGGTCCTACTGTGTCTATAGATATTATACTAAAGGGTTTAGAAGGTGTCGTCGTCACGACAGTTTCTTCTTTTGTATGCCTGATGGTCTTATTTAGTTGGCATTTTTCGCATTTTCTAACAAATGCTTTTATTTCTTCTTTCATTCCTGGCCATTTGTATAATTCGCGAATTTTAAGGTACAACCTGTGTTGTCCTATATGTCCTCCTAGGGTATGATTATGAAAGTCTTGCAAGATTTTTAACTTTTCTTCCCGCTCTGTAGTCCATCTAGTTGGATTGAACAGAATGATGTTGCAACCGGAAATGGCTTTGTTGGCGATTTCCTTTATGGTTTCGTGGGAATAGTAATTGTATAAAATATCGTTCGTTGACATTGCTATTTTGTCTCTGTTATATTGTTTTACGATTTCACACACTCTTAGAAGAGCAGACTCTAATGCCTGACTTCCATTTTCTGGTGTTTTCATGGGTATCATTATTGACCCTAGACTCTTCTCGTCATTGTGATTATACACTCCAAATTGTAGTTCTTCTCCATCATTTGTTGTTCTCAGTTTTAACATCTTTGATACCTCTGAAGGTTTATCTGCTTGCCACATCGTAGGTTGATCAATCCTCGATTTGTTAGTGGTCTTGTTGTTATCTTCCTTTTTCTTTTTGCTCTTAATGGACTTTGCCATTGCTCTTGTTGTTATTCTTAGTATTGTTCCTTTCATTTCATCTTTTGGAATTGATGCCTTAAAGTTATCTGAGTTTACTACTATTCTTGATAGTGCATCTGCTGCAGTGTTTGCCTTTCCTGCTACGAATTCTATTTCGAAATCAAATTCTTCTAGATCTAACTTCATTCTAGTTAACTTAGATGTAGGGTTTTTCATATTAAAAAGATATACTAGGGGTCTATGGTCCGTTCGTATTTTAAACTTTCGACCATATACATATGGCTTAAAGTAATTTATTGCCCAATGAATGGCAGTTAATTCCTTTTCTATGATTGGCTTATTTTTTTCTCCTGGTGTAAAACTTTTACTTGCGTATGCAATAGGGTGATCATTACCATTGGTTGCTTGTGATAATACTGCTCCGCATGCGTTATCGGATGCGTCAGTCGTAATAATAAACTGCTTATTAAAATCTGGGTATTTTAATATACTTGGTGACATTAAATTATTTTTTAAAGTATCGAATGCCTTCTGGCATTCATCTGTCCAATTAAATTTGACGTTTTTCTTAATCAAATTATTTAATGGTTTAGCTGTTTCTGCGAAGTTATAAACAAATTTTCTATAATAGTTACAAAATGCAACGAAGCGTCTTACTTCGTCGGCGTTTGTTGGAATTGGATAATTCTTAATGGTCTCATGTTTTGAATCATCCGGTAAAATTCCTTTATCCGCTATCTTAAGCCCTAGATATGTTACTTCCGTCTTAAAAAATTTACATTTACTTGGATTAAGTTTAAGTTTCGTGTCGAACATGATTAACTCGAGAGCACCCGTGTCGAATACTCGTACCTTGGGGTTCATGAGTTATTATTATTCACTGTTTTCACTGTCTCACTGTTGTGTTTTTTTTTCTCGTCTCTTCAGTAATTGTTTTTCCTTTATTTCACTTTCCCAATTGTTTGTTTTGTGTTCACTTTTTACGTTTCACTACCACTTTGTCTTTATTCTTCATGTTTCTTATTATAGTCCATTGCGTAGCTGACTTGCCTAACACTATGCACCCACACGTGCATACACATGATAAGTTTCTCGATTGTTTCCACAGTATTGTTTTCTCTCAGCTCCATTCGTACCCCATTGATCATTCCTATCACATCACTTTTTACTTCTTCGGATAAGCTTGATGTTTGTACTTGAGCTTCCGCGATGTGTGCTAACCAATACGCGCACTCGGTTAACATTTCCTCTACGTCCAATTTTACTGTTTTTATAGGTACACTGTTTATTACTGTTTATGTTTACTGTTCAATTTCTGCTGACAGCCGCGTTTGGTCATCTTGATCCTCGAGCTTGGCTACCAAAGACCAAGCTTTGCTGATTCTATCTGCATTGTCCATTCTGGTTTTTTAACTCTTCCTTTTTTTCCTGAAGATTGCACTTCTTAAGTCACGGTCGCCATGTACCAAGAACGTTCCACGTAACCGGCCACTTTCTTTCTTGATCGAAAACATGTAACAACACTATTGAGTTCGTTCTTCAGACTGATCGATAGAACGTTTGTCGCTTTATTTATATATAAAGATCCTTGCACATTTCGTGAGAACAATTTTCCACTAACCTAAATTCCTGGCTGTTTACCAAAACTTTTTATGAGTCTAAAAGTGTATGAACATTCCTAAAGTGTTTTTTTCTCGTTTGTCCGCAATTTTCTGATTGATTATTGAAATTGACGTGATCATGAGTTAATTTTTCCTTATGCACAAAATTTTACTAGACTGTGGGAATCTATTCTGCTTATGGCAAAATGTTGTGTCTTATGTGGGTTATTGCTTAATCGTATGTCTTTGGGTTCGCTTAAGGTTTTTTTATTTATGCAGACTTCCCTCTAGACATCATGTAGACATTGCATACAAAATGCCCTCAAATCCCCTCAGTTTCATATAAAAGACCATACAAATTTTGACTTGTGAAACAAAATTAGGGGCTTGCACGCAGTTTTGCTAATTTTGTTTCACAAGTCAAAATTTGTATGGAGAAATGAGAGCCTTTTGTATGAAACTGAGGGGATCTGAGGGCATTTTGTATGCAATGTCTACAGGATGTCTAGAGGGTCAATACAACCGGTACTAGTTGATAATAAACTTTACATTCGGTACGATGATGATTATTGGTTTCTTGTCGAGGTGTACTGTTGTTATGCAACATACGGTGATGCCTTTTCCCACAGTTTTCAATGGGACACCGTGAAGCGTTACATTCTTGGGTTCTGTGTCCGCTACCTCTTACACAATTAAGACACATTTTAAGCAGTTCGGCGGTTGAAATTCGATCCTGAATTTGTTTCTGTAGAAACTGCTCCTACCCATGTAATGTATGTGAACCTTTGCAGAGTTAGCATTTTGGTTCCCATTTCTCGGTTTTCTTTTTATCAACTGAACGATTTCTATAATCCGAGCTCGTTGGCTGGTTGTTATCGATTTTAACTTTTAGTTTCCTATTATTGCTATTGTGAATGTTTACAGATTCTCTAGAAGTGTTATTTTTCTTAGGCATTAGCCTTATTTTTTGTGCAATCGGCAAAACCATCTCGAAAGATGAGCCAGGGTCACTACACCATCGGACTCAATGGACGGTTCGTGATCTATCCATCTGTGATATTTTGATATGCATAACCTCAGTAAAAACACATCTGGTCCGGTTAGCAGCTTATGTGATAGTGATTCTCGCAATTCATTTATTTAATGCCCAGCACACCTGGGCATTCCCATTCTGATTCGGTCGGCATTTATCGACGGTTAGCAACCGATCGCCACCGGTCGATAGCACCGATCGAATTACCGCAACAGCGCGACACGAATTTCTCAGTGCTTGTTTTCAACCCTTTTTAAAATTCACGATTTCCAGTTCTTTTAGCACTTCTTTATTTACGACGAGCTAAAAAATCAGCTGTGATCACTGGTGGGTTGTTCTCGCGCGTATCCTGGTTTTCTGTTTCCCACGTCCCTTTATAGTTTTTGTCGTCGACTACGGTCATCAACCTCGCCTCGCTGGTCGTTGCTTCGGAGGATTCGTGCGATTTCGGGAACACTCACTGACGCTACCGCCATCTGCCGTGAGACCGCGCAAGCAAGACTTCCGACACCTAACCGTTTAATTGATTGTTTAATTGTTTATTTAATTCAACGGACCACGTGAGGCCCCCTTGAAGCGTAATTAGCAA
>KZ064467.1:0-10175 GCA_002091835.1 Anopheles maculatus | reverse complement strand
ATGACTAGTTGCATCGTCGCACCGGGTTTTCCCATGATGCCCACGAAGTATGCTGTGGTTGTTAGGACAACGCTCTTGGTGTCTCGCGCTCTAGCCGTATTTGACACTGTACCAACATTATTTATGCTGCGCCTGCTGCGTTTTTGTTTTCTTTGGGCACCGGTATAGCACTTTCGCTTCCGTATCTTTTTTTGGCACGCTGCTGCTGGCTGTGTGAGCGCTGCTCTCGTCAAAACGTTACGTGTCTTAAGCTCGGGCAAACAACAGCGGTATAGCAAACACAGTTCGCACGTTTATTCCATTTCGTTTGTGCTTAATTTGTCTTGAAATTCAGCAAAAGCCGGCGAACCGTGAGAGATATTTTGCCACATTGTGCACAGACGTGCCCCGGGCCTGCTTCGATGCCGATGTGATTGTAATGGTTCGCGTAGCCGTAGCTGTTAAATTATCATGCAGAAGCAGTAACCTTGACTGCCACGATTACGGGAAAACCTAAGATTGCCAGACCCGAACCACTCGGTGTCGGTGATCGGTTCGTTCCATTATGCAATTCGTACCTTATCTGAGAAATTATGTATTAATTGAAACAAGCAATGAGTTTTAAACTGCCATGACAAATCGTTGATAATACAGCAGCATTAGGATGTACAGGAAAACACATTTGACCGATCAATTTTATCACAAAATTGGTCGGCACATTAGACATGTTGGGAAAAGTGATGCGAAATCCATGTGACGCCACCACCATCTCCTCAACAGCAGCGCAAACCCATCGTACATCGATCATCTTTTAAGGGTCATCTACTCGTCCGTTCCGAGGGCATGTGTAGCAATATCGAGCCAGAGCAGCAAAACACCCAATCATATCAAGGTGTAATAAGGTGGCGCGCGGCACGTGAAAGTTTCTTCATCACATTTTAGCTACCGATGTTGCACGCTTCGGTTACTAGAGCGCTAGCCATAAATGCCGGTCGGCGAAAAGAGAAGCAGCTGTCCAAGTTTATCCTTGATCGGCGATTGCCTGTGTATATCACCGTTGCTGCGAATAGTTTATGTTTGCTCTCACGTACACGTCCGGCGGCTGTCCAGAGCAAAATGAAGCAGAAGTTGCTGAAGGCAGATGTTACTGTGCGTCGATTAATGATCGTTACGGGTTCGACAGAAGGTTTTCCTGCTGGGACACCTTTTCGCCATTCATCAGCAGGTGCGAAAACGTCGTATACGAAAGGAAATATTGATCTGTATCACTTCACGCGTCGTCGTCATAGCAGGCTATGCGATGACCGGCATTAAACGGTCTGCAAGCAAACAACAACAGGAACCAACACACTCACAAACAAGCACCACAAGGCTAACTAACACACAGCACACACCTTTGGGGAATTTTTTTTTCCTTCTTGTTGTGTTTATCTCACTGTTACCCCAGCATCTTATTTGCGATACTGCCACAAACAGCAGCTGTTTATCTTATCTACCACCCGTGTTGCATCAACATTGGCGTCAAACGCTGCGAGCTAATGAACTTCGAAAGAATGCGGAACCCCCGGTACACCACACACAAATAGTCGTGAAAGGTTAACACCATACGGGCATTTGCTTCTGGGAGCCCAGACGGTGACGTACTCGTGGCAGCATGCATTTTCACAAACTATTGCTTACAGCATCTACCATTCCGGTTATGCAAAGTATATTGAGCTCGGGTATCACGGGACACTCACGTATCGTCGAATACAAAAGTGGTTGATTCGGTAACAACACTGGATTTTTCTGTTACACTGAGGAGCTTACACCGTCAACCTACAATGTACACACACATAACTATTATAGATAAAGCATAATCCACATCCTAATTTAAAGGGCTACCAACTAGCTTAGTATGTGTGTGTGAGGCAACGGTTGCTACTAGCAACGTGACGCGATTTCACGATAAGGGCAGTGCAGAGATGGTGGTTTTTTAGTGAGAAATCTTTCCCCAACCATAACTGTAACCTCTGAACGCTTCGTTTCGCACTCATTCCGCACGCCTGCACGCGCTACAATGAATAATTTGCGCAGATTTCTTTAACAGGATTGAAATAAACTATACAAAATAAAGACATTGCGACAAATGCTCACACAAAAACACATTGAACACTGGACTTCCTGTTTACGAAACGTGCATTGCAGACTTTTTGCTACACGGCGCTTGTTTGGCCGAATACATTCAACACTATCGCTACCACACTTTTCTGTATCGCTTGTTACACAAATTTCCCGCTAACGGATGGGCACATTTTACACACAGCAAAACATTCCCTGCTTACCGAACACAACTTCTCTTTCGCAACGCCCGCTCCACCCGTGATCTGATTTAACACAGGAACAAACGATGGAACAATTTTACCACACAACACAGCAACACAACAAAACGCGTCCGACGTCCCGAAAAGTTTACAACACACAAGCAAACCTCGTTTATCCGGGCTATTACTTTTTCGGGAGCCCGAATAAAAGCTCACCAACGGATTAACCGATTCTTCTGTCATCTCGAAGAGAAAGGTAAATACAATCATCAAGTGAACGATATTCCCACAAAAAGTTTATTTATACATAAGTATACTAGTATTTGCATTGCACTATGTACCAAAATACCCTTCACAAACACGGAACACAGTTTACGGTATGCCTTGTTTGTTGAATCACTGTAAAGCTAGCACACCTATACCTCTCACCACAACTGCATCTACCTTGGTTTAACAATCCGGCTGCAGAAGGCAATTGCTAGACCACAACCTAAGCTCAGTGTTTCCGTACATGTATCAACACGTTTGTCATTATTTGGCGGGCTTTTGTCGTCTTTCCACACATTGCGTAAATTTTAATACTCAAATTGTTGTGCTGTGTGTTCCTGTGTGGTGTGTAAACTGTAAATAGCGTAGAGTTTAACCATGAGCGATGAAGACGATTTTCAATCCGGCAGCGAAGAAGAGGCCGATTTTTCCGCCAGTGAAGATGAATGGCTGCCCACCAAAGATAGTAAGAAAAATGCCGGCAAAAAGTCGCACGCCGTAAGCAGTTCTGGCGAGGAAGATGATGATGAGGAGGACGATGCGGGTTCCTCCTCCGCAGAGGACAGTGACGATCTGGAGGACTTTGCGAAGAAGAAAGGGGCAAAACAATCAACATCTCGGAAAAGGTTTGTATTGCGTTCCTTGATCCTTCCGAATACATACAATGGGGGTTTGCTTTAAAACGATTTTTTTCTACCCAGATCGGCGGCCACTAAAGCTGCAACAACCAAACAGGCAAAGGTGTCGGGAAACAAACGTAAACGCTTGACTCCCGGACTTCGGGATAGGCTCTATCAGCAGTACAAAAAAGACTTGCTAAAGGAGATATCCCCCGCAAAGCCACCGCTAAACAGTAGCGTTACGGACATTTTGAAAAAGTGTCAATACCAGCGCAAATCGAATGCGGTTGCAAGCGACGGTGATTCGGACAGTAGCGGCGACGACCATTTGGTTGATCCGTAGGAATCGGCCAAACCATCGGGAAGTGCGGACAAACCGCCGCAGTTTGACGTCAATGCCGGTATGCGTTTGTCGGACAGCTCGGCAGAAGAAGGTGAGGATGCGATCGGTGGCGAATCACTGCCAGCGTCGATTCCGAAGCAGGCTGCTGACCGATTGATCAGCCATCTCAACCAACAATCGAGTGAATATATGAATTTTACTAATCTCGACCAGTTCACGGCCAAAGTGGAGGAAGCAAAACAGTTGCTCAAGAGCTACCAGCAACGAGAACAGCAAGTACCACCGGCCGGTAAAGGTGGGTCGACGGATGTAGCAGCCAGCACGATGCCAACCAAGCTACCAGAGGATAATGTGTCCAATTTATTGGCAATGGGTGAGAAGGAGGGTGAAGGAGGTGATGTGAAGCGGCGCAAAGAACCTGACAGTTCGGACTCTGAATGGGAAGAGGTACAAACGGGCGACAGTACGGTGGGAAAGGAGGAAGAAGCACCTAAAAAGGCCACAGAGACCGGTGGGTGGCAAGTGACGATCGAGATGGAGACGGCCCAAAGCAAGAGGAAGCGCCGAGAAGAGATCGAAATGGAATTGTACATAAAAAGAGAAATTAATCGTGTGAAGCGGAAGAATCAGCTGAACTACCATAAAGCTAGCGTGCTGGGAGCTATCTGCATTGGACAACGATTAAATCGTACCATCGAAACCGGTCCACTGCGTGGTCTGTTGATGTCGATCATGCAGGAAAAATGTGCGTCGGCCGATTCGTTGGTGAAATGGGACGATAAAAAGATGAAAACTTTTGCCGCCTGGTACAAAGAGCAGTTTGAGCTTAGCTCGAATGATTTCATGGCAAAGCGTAACGGTTGCGGCTTAAGCTTTGTGCTTTCGTTGGCTGTTTACACGCGCAAAGTGTCCTGTAGGCATGATTATATACTGCTATTTCTAGCCTGCCTCCGTATGGCGGGCGTGCAGGCACGCCTCGTCTTATCGGCAAACGTACCGCCCAAGAGACCGGCGATGAGCGATTTGTGTCCAATGTCCGAGCGCCAGATAAAGGAAAAGTTGGAAAAGCGTTTATCGAACACGAATGTAACAGCATCGAAGGAAGCTGTCCCCGGTAAAGCACCTGCCAACGCGGTACAAAAGAAAAGCGCAAATGTAACGAAGGACAGTCCACCACCGAAGGTAGCAGGCTCCGGTTGGCTGGTCATGCCATGAGAATGGTACCGAACAACCCAGCCCGTAAAGAACTTTTAGGCCGTTCACATGGATAGAGGATGACGATGATGCTTTCGCCGGCTGACCAAGATCGTGAAGCGCTTGTAACGCTTGATAAGTAAGTAAGTAAGTATTTAAGAAACATAATTGACTTAGTTTATCCGTAATTGGATAGTCAGTTCTGTGTACGGGGAGATGGTCCGGATGCTATATGGATGTTAATGTGTTTTAAAAGCATAAGGATTGGGTTATTGTGAGGAAAAAACCACTTAGCATCCATCTTACCATAATCAAATCCACACAATCGATCTGTTCGCTGGCAAGATCGAACGTAAGCCATCGTTTCAGCTTGTCGCTATAGTATTCAATCCACAGATCTGTTTTCCGTTGATGTTCCTGGTCGCCCGTTGATTTTGGGTTGGCTGCTCGTGGAGATTTTGCTTTCGCTTTCGCTTTCGTCTTTGTAGCAGAGCTGGTCCGCTTCCGGGGCGCCACCGTGGCCGATTCTTTGCGCAGCTCAAAGTCACTATCGTCCGCTGCTGAATCATCCTCATTCGAAACGTAGGTGCTTTTCTTGCGTGCAGCTGCTGCACGTCGACGCGGTTGTTTCGCTGCGGATGTTTTCGGTTTCACATCGGAACTGGAGTTTGGTTCTGCCTGAGGAGATGCAGTCGGGGAAAGTTTTTTGCCAGCTTCTACGGGGGATTTAGAAATATCGGTTATCAAAATCTGAGGAACTTTCTTGGCTTTGCTGTTTCCATTCGATCCATCGCTGCTCTTTTCAACGGTTGATTGCTTGCTCTTTGGCAAGCCTGGCCTTTTCTTATCCTCAAACGCATCTTCATCATCATCATCGCCGGATGGTGTAGCTGAACGGATCGTTCTTCGCTTTACTTTCGGTTCTTTCGCTTCCTTTACAACAATCGGAGCTTTCTTCCCGGTCTTCCGAGCCGATGTGCGCGTTGCCGGTGGTGATTCCGGTTTAACTTCTACCTGCGAAGGAAACAGTTTTCGCTTGCGTGTGGCATTGTTTTGCGATTTGGTGGTGGCAATCGATGTCGCTTCTTTTGCCGTGGACGGTGTGTTCGATTTACGCTTTGCAAACGGGGACGGCGATTGTGTTGGTGCCGATGTGACCGATCGTGAGCGTAAAGAACGTGTCACAGGAAGATTGTTTTCGGCTGTTACGATTCGATCGTCACCACCATCCAGTTGGGGAATGTTTAGTGTTGACAGTGCCTTTCTTCTTGTGGTCACCTTGGCTTGCTCGATAGGTTTTTGCTGTGCGTCGCTGCTGTTGTTGGCGGCCTGTCGTCGGGAACGTCTCGCTGGTGGTGGAGCAGGATTCTCTTTTGTCGCGGCTGGCGATACAGGAGATTGCTTTTCCTCGCTTTCCTTACTGTCAGCTACCTTCGGTGGTGGACTGTCCTTCGTTACATTTGCGCTTTTCTTTTGTACCGCGTTGGCAGGTGCTTTACCGGGGACAGCTTCCTTCGATGCTGTTACATTCGTGTTCGATAAACGCTTTTCCAACTTTTCCTTTATCTGGCGCTCGGACATTGGACACAAATCGCTCATCGCCGGTCTCTTGGGCGGTACGTTTGCCGATAAGACGAGGCGTGCCTGCACGCCCGCCATACGGAGGCAGGCTAGAAATAGCAGTATATAATCATGCCTACAGGACACTTTGCGCGTGTAAACAGCCAACGAAAGCACAAAGCTTAAGCCGCAACCGTTACGCTTTGCCATGAAATCATTCGAGCTAAGCTCAAACTGCTCTTTGTACCAGGCGGCAAAAGTTTTCATCTTTTTATCGTCCCATTTCACCAACGAATCGGCCGATGCACATTTTTCCTGCATGATCGACATCAACAGACCACGCAGTGGACCGGTTTCGATGGTACGATTTAATCGTTGTCCAATGCAGATAGCTCCCAGCACGCTAGCTTTATGGTAGTTCAGCTGATTCTTCCGCTTCACACGATTAATTTCTCTTTTTATGTACAATTCCATTTCGATCTCTTCTCGGCGCTTCCTCTTGCTTTGGGCCGTCTCCATCTCGATCGTCACTTGCCACCCACCGGTCTCTGTGGCCTTTTTAGGTGCTTCTTCCTCCTTTCCCACCGTACTGTCGCCCGTTTGTACCTCTTCCCATTCAGAGTCCGAACTGTCAGGTTCTTTGCGCCGCTTCACATCACCTCCTTCACCCTCCTTCTCACCCATTGCCAATAAATTGGACACATTATCCTCTGGTAGCTTGGTTGGCATCGTGCTGGCTGCTACATCCGTCGACCCACCTTTACCGGCCGGTGGTACTTGCTGTTCTCGTTGCTGGTAGCTCTTGAGCAACTGTTTTGCTTCCCATCACCTCCTTCACCCTCCTTCTCACCCATTGCCAATAAATTGGACACATTATCCTCTGGTAGCTTGGTTGGCATCGTGCTGGCTGCTACATCCGTCGACCCACCTTTACCGGCCGGTGGTACTTGCTGTTCTCGTTGCTGGTAGCTCTTGAGCAACTGTTTTGCTTCCTCTGCTGCTTGCTGAAAAACTTTGCACCGAGATCTAGCTTTTCCGGATCAACCAAATGGTCGTCGCCGCTACTGTCCGAATCACCGTCGCTTGCAACCGCATTCGATTTGCGCTGGTATTGACACTTTTTCAAAATGTCCGTAACGCTACTGTTTAGCGGTGGCTTTGCGGGGGATATCTCCTTTAGCAAGTCTTTTTTGTACTGCTGATAGAGCCTATCCCGAAGTCCGGGAGTCAAGCGTTTACGTTTGTTTCCCGACACCTTTGCCTGTTTGGTTGTTGCAGCTTTAGTGGCCGCCGATCTGGGTAGAAAAAAATCGTTTTAAAGCAAACCCCCATTGTATGTATTCGGAAGGATAAAGGAACGCAATACAAACCTTTTCCGAGATGTTGATTGTTTTGCCCCTTTCTTCTTCGCAAAGTCCTCCAGATCGTCACTGTCCTCTGCGGAGGAGGAACCCGCATCGTCCTCCTCATCATCATCTTCCTCGCCAGAACTGCTTACGGCGTGCGACTTTTTGCCGGCATTTTTCTTACTATCTTTGGTGGGCAGCCATTCATCTTCACTGGCGGAAAAATCGGCCTCTTCTTCGCTGCCGGATTGAAAATCGTCTTCATCGCTCATGGTTAAACTCTACGCTATTTACAGTTTACACACCACACAGGAACACACAGCACAACAATTTGAGTATTAAAATTTACGCAATGTGTGGAAAGACGACAAAAGCCCGCCAAATAATGACAAACGTGTTGATACATGTACGGAAACACTGAGCTTAGGTTGTGGTCTAGCAATTGCCTTCTGCAGCCGGATTGTTAAACCAAGGTAGATGCAGTTGTGGTGAGAGGTATAGGTGTGCTAGCTTTACAGTGATTCAACAAACAAGGCATACCGTAAACTGTGTTCCGTGTTTGTGAAGGGTATTTTGGTACATAGTGCAATGCAAATACTAGTATACTTATGTATAAATAAACTTTTTGTGGGAATATCGTTCACTTGATGATTGTATTTACCTTTCTCTTCGAGATGACAGAAGAATCGGTTAATCCGTTGGTGAGCTTTTATTCGGGCTCCCGAAAAAGTAATAGCCCGGATAAACGAGGTTTGCTTGTGTGTTGTAAACTTTTCGGGACGTCGGACGCGTTTTGTTGTGTTGCTGTGTTGTGTGGTAAAATTGTTCCATCGTTTGTTCCTGTGTTAAATCAGATCACGGGTGGAGCGGGCGTTGCGAAAGAGAAGTTGTGTTCGGTAAGCAGGGAATGTTTTGCTGTGTGTAAAATGTGCCCATCCGTTAGCGGGAAATTTGTGTAACAAGCGATACAGAAAAGTGTGGTAGCGATAGTGTTGAATGTATTCGGCCAAACAAGCGCCGTGTAGCAAAAAGTCTGCAATGCACGTTTCGTAAACAGGAAGTCCAGTGTTCAATGTGTTTTTGTGTGAGCATTTGTCGCAATGTCTTTATTTTGTATAGTTTATTTCAATCCTGTTAAAGAAATCTGCGCAAATTATTCATTGTAGCGCGTGCAGGCGTGCGGAATGAGTGCGAAACGAAGCGTTCAGAGGTTACAGTTATGGTTGGGGAAAGATTTCTCACTAAAAAACCACCATCTCTGCACTGCCCTTATCGTGAAATCGCGTCACGTTGCTAGTAGCAACCGTTGCCTCACACACACATACTAAGCTAGTTGGTAGCCCTTTAAATTAGGATGTGGATTATGCTTTATCTATAATAGTTATGTGTGTGTACATTGTAGGTTGACGGTGTAAGCTCCTCAGTGTAACAGAAAAATCCAGTGTTGTTACCGAATCAACCACTTTTGTATTCGACGATACGTGAGTGTCCCGTGATACCCGAGCTCAATATACTTTGCATAACCGGAATGGTAGATGCTGTAAGCAATAGTTTGTGAAAATGCATGCTGCCACGAGTACGTCACCGTCTGGGCTCCCAGAAGCAAATGCCCGTATGGTGTTAACCTTTCACGACTATTTGTGTGTGGTGTACCGGGGGTTCCGCATTCTTTCGAAGTTCATTAGCTCGCAGCGTTTGACGCCAATGTTGATGCAACACGGGTGGTAGATAAGATAAACAGCTGCTGTTTGTGGCAGTATCGCAAATAAGATGCTGGGGTAACAGTGAGATAAACACAACAAGAAGGAAAAAAAAATTCCCCAAAGGTGTGTGCTGTGTGTTAGTTAGCCTTGTGGTGCTTGTTTGTGAGTGTGTTGGTTCCTGTTGTTGTTTGCTTGCAGACCGTTTAATGCCGGTCATCGCATAGCCTGCTATGACGACGACGCGTGAAGTGATACAGATCAATATTTCCTTTCGTATACGACGTTTTCGCACCTGCTGATGAATGGCGAAAAGGTGTCCCAGCAGGAAAACCTTCTGTCGAACCCGTAACGATCATTAATCGACGCACAGTAACATCTGCCTTCAGCAACTTCTGCTTCATTTTGCTCTGGACAGCCGCCGGACGTGTACGTGAGAGCAAACATAAACTATTCGCAGCAACGGTGATATACACAGGCAATCGCCGATCAAGGATAAACTTGGACAGCTGCTTCTCTTTTCGCCGACCGGCATTTATGGCTAGCGCTCTAGTAACCGAAGCGTGCAACATCGGTAGCTAAAATGTGATGAAGAAACTTTCACGTGCCGCGCGCCACCTTATTACACCTTGATATGATTGGGTGTTTTGCTGCTCTGGCTCGATATTGCTACACATGCCCTCGGAACGGACGAGTAGATGACCCTTAAATGATGATCGATGTACGATGAGTACGCGCTGCTGTTGAGGAGATGGTGGTGGCGTCACATGGATTTCGCATCACTTTTCCCAACATGTCTAATGTGCCGACCAATTTTGTGATAAAATTGATCGGTCAAATGTGTTTTCCTGTACATCCTAATG
>KZ064466.1:5210-15803 GCA_002091835.1 Anopheles maculatus | reverse complement strand
TGGTCAGTAAATGAAAGAAGGTGCATGTGTGTCGTACGTAGCTTTGTTCGAAGATCCGAAGAAACATACAACCGATCCAGTCGTGAACCTGTACCACGTGTGATATAAGAGAACTCCACAGAGTCCCCTCGTAGAGCTTCCCAGCTATCACAAAGACCTATGGTATTTACGACGCTTTGCAAAGCAGGACTTGTATTTCCGACTCCCGTTGCGTCCTTTTGTTCGAAGATCCGAAGAAACATACAACCGATCCAGTCGTGAACCTGTACCACGTGTGATATAAGAGAACTCCACAGAGTCCCCTCGTAGAGCTTCCCAGCTATCACAAAGACCTATGGTATTTACGACGCTTTGCAAAGCAGGACTTGTATTTCCGACTCCCGTTGCGTCCTTTAGCCTCCTGGCCACGAGAGCTGAAAAACTTTTTCGGCACTCAGTTTTTCAAGGTTTGAGTGTTGAAAAAGTTTTTCAAGAAATGTAGAAGGTCCAACGTTTAGACGTGATCCCGAATACATGCCGAATGCATCGATGATCGCCCTCACTTGCTCAATTGTTGTAGGAGAGGTGCTCACCACGGATATGTCGTCAGCATATGCAACAACCAGATCATCCTGACGGTTGCATACGCTTTCCAATCTCGTGATGAGAGGATGGAGGTATATGATAAAAAGGTGCATGGATAAGGGATCACCCTGGCGAACAGAACGCTGGATAGGGAAGGAATTGGATAAAGCACCGTTTATAAGGATTCGGGAAGAAGACCGCTCACCAATCAGCCTCAGAAGGTCAACCAGTCTCGGGTTAAACCCCAAGGAGTTCATTGTATTCCATAAAAAGTTTCTGTCGACTCGGTCAAAGGCCTGCGAGAAATCGAAAGAAACAAGCTTACCACTCTTCCTCCTTTTTTTCAAATCAACAATTCTCTCCTTGACACTGAGTACAGCTTGGAAGATGTTGCAAGGTTTGTTGCTACACTTCTGAGTTGTCGAGATTATCCGCCACTTCCTGATAATACTATCAAGTCGTAACTTAAGTATCCGCGACAACAGCTTGAAGTCAGTATTGAGGAGAGAAATCGGTCTGAAAGAGGAAAAGGAGCTTGCCCCTCCCTTCTTTCTCACCAGCACAATAACTCCGTCTAAGAAACTTTGGGGGATCTCTCCATTGAGAGCCTCGTTTAGTATGTAGCGAAATTCGCGATGCATTATATGCAACGCTCGTTGATAGAACTCCTTGGGAATTCCATCCGGACCAGGTGACCTCCTTGATGCCGACTTTTTGATTGCATCGAAAATATCGCTATAAGTGATATCGTCCATGCAACCATTATTGATGTAGCAGTCTTCTGGAATGGATCGGTCGCAGGAAAAAGATGTGATAACATTTGTCTGAGTAGTTTGTCTGTCTGTATTGTACTGTGCAGTGTAAAGGTCTTTGTAGAATGTAGTTATAGTATCGTTTATGTCTTGTCGGTTTGTCAAAGTTTGTCCGTCGTCTGTAGTCAGTTTGTCAATTACTGTTCGCTTTCTCCTTCGTTCGTCAAGTTGGTAAGTAGATATATTTTCACCACAGATGCGAGATTCATTGATGCGGGCAAAATCTTCAGAGAATTTTCTCTGAAGTTGTAACATTTTGCCCTTTAGGTGATTGATGTTCGAAAGCTCACTTGGATCGTTTAAATAACGATCAAATGACCTCCGAAGCATCCCATATAACAGCCTGTGGTGAAGGTGGAAATCGGAGTAGCGTTGATTCGTCTTCCAACGGAAGAACGATTTTATTTTAGGCTTCGCAAATTCGACCCACCATTGGATCCACGAGCCGTAGTTCTGTCGCTGTCTTGTCCAGATATTCCATTTTACCTTGAATTCATCAAGGTTCTCTTGTGTCAGTACGTGTGGTCGTAATTGCCAGTACTGATGTGGTCGTGGGTGGTTGGTAGAGGGAAGTGTTAAGCGAACAGTAAGTGCCTTATGGTCAGTAAATGAAAGAAGGTGCATGTGTGTCGTACGTAGCTTTGTTCGAAGATCCGAAGAAACATACAACCGATCCAGTCGTGAACCTGTACCACGTGTGATATAAGAGAACTCCACAGAGTCCCCTCGTAGAGCTTCCCAGCTATCACAAAGACCTATGGTATTTACGACGCTTTGCAAAGCAGGACTTGTATTTCCGACTCCCGTTGCGTCCTTTGGTTTCAACACTGAGTTGAAATCCCCTGCAACTATTACACGATCACATGCGTTGCGCAGGTAGAACGGCAATGTTCGAGCGAAAAACTCCTCCCGCTCCGCTCTGCGTTGGCTCCCCGAGGGAGCGTAAATATTGCATAAGGTGGCTTTATCTTCAAGTCGAACACAGATTAGACGAGAGTCCAAGCTACGCTCGACGTGAGAGATTTTATAAGGCTCACGCACTGCGATCGCCGTACCCCTCATCGTCTCATCAATGTTGATAACAGTGTTGTACCCGTTAAGTTTAAGGTCAGGTATGCACACTTCTTGCAAAAATAGTATGTCGATTTCGGTTGTCCGTAAAAAGGTCGTCAGTGCGTCAATTTTTGTCTTGTTCGATATTGCATTCAAGTTTATTGAAGCAATATTAAAACTTATTTCGGTCGTGTTATCCATCTTAGATCACAAAAAGGAAAAAGTTGGAAAAGAATAGATATGAAGAGGATATTAAAAAGTTTTACGCTACCTTTGAGTGTTTAGAAGAACGGCCGGGCTTGCGTTTTGACGAACCCTGCGATGAGCAAGAACCATCGCTCTCAGTTTCGTCATTGGACCGACGCTTGGCGCCAACAGAGGGATCGTCTATGAGCGGGAGAGTATTAGAGAGGATTATGAGCGGAGTTTTGAAGGCGAGCGCATCGGCTGCACTAGCAGCCTCCGGTGTCGTCTGCTCGTTTTTCGAATGCGTGATCGCGGGTGCGATAGTGTCCGTATCCGTACTAGCGGCAGAAGCAGCCTTATCCTGCGCGGTGTGATTAGGTTTTGTTGTTGCTGTTTGTGTTGGTGTTTTATCCACTGTTATTTGCTCCCGTTGCTTTGCGTATTCCTCGGGAACGGCAATTGGTGTGGCTTGTTTTTTTGGTGCAGCGGCCTTAGTGGTGGGTGTGATGGTTTTGGGTGAGATAGTAGTGGTTGTGGACTGTTTTGGAGGAAGCTGATTTTTCAGTTTATCAGCATATGATGCCAGCTCTTCGCGATTTTTCGCACACGTGACACCATGGTGGACGTTTTGAAGACAGTGGCGACATGTCTTCACCTGTCCAGGATATAATACGCGAGTTGTTTCACCGCCGATCATGAGGTATGACGGTATCGGCTTCTCCAGCTTCATCCGTACCATACGCACACCAGTAAACGCTCCAGCCAAAGCTCCTGCAGTCTCCGGGTAGTGCTGTTCGCTTATCTCCAGCACACTCCCATACAAGGACAGCGCAGCACGTAGTACACCGTCCGAGATGAAATACGGGAGATCCATCACTTTCACATCGGTAGCGCCGTCCACTAACTCGATGTCGTAGATGTGACGCACACCTGCGACAGTTATACCGTGTTTGCCACGGTTCCGTTCGACGAAACTTTTTGCCTGTTCCATCGTGCACATTTGTATGTACACGTGAAACAGCACGGCGTTTAGATGGACCCGCACTAGACCATCCGAGGGCTGCACAATCTTTCCTAACAGGGCGATAATATCGCAGTCCTTTGGTTTCTCCGGAAGGTGGGACATATCGATGCGGAGAGTATTCTCCCATCCCTTTCCCGTCGACATCATATATCACGATTTGTTAAGGTGTACGTCTGAATGCAACTAGAGGTTTAGCAAAACACGACTGTTCGAAACGAGAGTCAGAGCCGTACTGATCCGACATGGTATGTATCAGACGTTGCCGACATTCTTTTTTTGCTGGCTGCGAAGCGATGATCGATTGCACCGACGATTAATACTTACGTTGCTGAATAGCGCCAACGCAGAGCATAACCGCCAAAGTGTCTACAGCTAATGTTTATATTACAGCATGAAGAAAGGAAACACAGCGTAATCCGGAGTGCAATCGCATGGCATACAAAACGGGCCTCGATATAAACACGCATTACGCTATTATTCAGCAAATCGATATGTACGATCACTTGACCAGAAAGATCAGGGGATCAGGGACGGATCATAGTATACACAAACTTCACCAATGCTTGAGAGGGCCCCGTACTAATGAACAGAAGCGAATATTCCTTGCAGTGGGGTTGTGTCGTCCTATAGCACTTAGAGGGATCCCGAACTCCATCAGGGGGTCTCAGGTCACGAACAACCGTTCGCGCGTACCACTTTCCATTCCCCCAGCCTGACCTGTCCTGTCCGGGCTTGCCCTTGTCTGTTGCAAACCAATTTGTAGCATTTTAATAGACCTTTTACTTTCTTACTTATCAAGAGTTACAAACGAGGAGCTTCACGATCTTGGCCTGCCGCAACAATCCTTGACACTGCTCACGGTCTAGCGCCGTCATCGTCTGCCAATCCAGTATTCCGGCCGTTCTTGTGGACGCATCGACGTCAACTTCTAAAGGTAACTAATAACGTCTTCTTCTAGGTTCTACAAAGGCATTGCTTAGCTTAGTTGGATTGCTTTGCTTAGTTTACCCTGCGTATCTGTGTACGGGGAACTAGTCCTTGCAGTGTAGAGACCTAGCACACACTCCAATCCATCGTAATCAAAAATAAAATACCACCATCTGCATCGATTATGCAAAGCTAACTGCTCTTTTCGCTAATTTCAACTAAAGTTAAGACTCTTTTTAACCATTAAAATACAGTGAGGAACAAAGACTTACGAACAGCTTATCTGCCAGAAGTACCTTAGCATATTCTAAGCGTTTTGTTGCGTACCTCTGTAGCAGGGCTAAATGAACAGCACGAGTCCTCTTTGAACGATAAGATTCCTGGCATCTGCCAAACATCTGGCCGCCGCATAGGCGCTAGAGTATTTGTATTTATAAAGAATCGTATTTGCTTTTGCAATTGAAGTGTATGGCCAGTTATGCCTGGGACGGTTATTATTTTACACTCAAAACAAGCAAAATCCCTTGTTACGGTACAATTCGATCTAAATGTTCGGTGGTTTTACAGTAGTTTTTTATTTCCCAACTTTTTTTTTTATAAAACAATGTTTATTGTGTGTAGTATGTACAAAATTTAAAACAATCTGTTTACAACAATTAAGTAGACAAACAACATTGAAGAACAAATAGATCAATCACAGCATCGTTGTTCCCAACGATGTGGATGATATAATTTGAAAAGAGACGCAAGACGGTGGTACGTTTATCAGCATTATTCACGCTTAAGTTGCTGAAGCGAAGATTGCTGAAGGACAGCTGACACTCTGGAACTTTGCTGGCGATGGTTTTCTTCAGCATGTCCCAGGCAGTTACAACTCTCTCGCATTGTGCAAATTTGTGTTCCAGAGTGTCAACGTTAGCACAAAATGAGCAGAGAGGTGTGGTAGCGCGTTCCATTTTGTGTAGTAGCTCTCCGTGAGATAATTTCCCGTTTGCTAATAAATACAGGATGGATCGTTGTTCGGACGATAGTTTGCTGCTTCCAATATTCACCCATTGCACTGCTTCCATTGCACTGCTGGCAGAGTGAGGGTCACCTTAGGATCAGGCAACCTACTAACCAGCAGTTTCCGGATGTTTTTGGTAGTTGTATTGGTTGCGTGATGAGGAGGAAGGTAGCCTAACTGCTGAACGACCAACCTCAAACAGGGATAGGTAGAGCACACAGCGTTGACGTTCGGAGGATTACTAGCGCAGATGATGTGTTGGGCCCCGACACTTAGATATCCCTGCTCCGCAACGTACCGGTTTGTTAGGAGGGCTAGTGTGTTGATTGCTGGGATGTGGAGGTTAAGTCCACCGCGGTTGCGTGGTAAGGCCAGCTGCAGCAGAGGAACACGTATGCCTCCTGTTCCATCCCATATGAACGAGCCAATCGTGGAAGTAACACGGGCTGTGTCCATTGCTCGGGCGCCACAAACCGATGCAATGAACCAAAGCTTAGGCAGAATGAAGGTGTTCAATAGGACAATCTTCTGCATAAGGTTCAAATCGCGTACCCGATGTAAACGTACCATGTGGCGGAAGTTTTGGATAGTGATGTCCCAGTTGTGTCCCATTGCCTCGCGAATATTGTTTGTAAACAAGATACCAAGAAGGCGAAGTCTCTCCTCGGTGCGAAGCCATGGTATGTGTATCTTGTTAGCTGGTGTGATGTGGCCTATGTCCAAGGCAACGGATTTCGAAACGTTTAGACGTGATCCCGAATACATGCCGAATGCATCGATGATCGCCCTCACTTGCTCAATTGTTGTAGGAGAGGTGCTCACCACGGATATGTCGTCAGCATATGCAACAACCAGATCATCCTGACGGTTGCATACGCTTTCCAATCTCGTGATGAGAGGATGGAGGTATATGATAAAAAGGTGCATGGATAAGGGATCACCCTGGCGAACAGAACGCTGGATAGGGAAGGAATTGGATAAAGCACCGTTTATAAGGATTCGGGAAGAAGACCGCTCACCAATCAGCCTCAGAAGATCAACCAGTCTCGGGTTAAACCCCAAGGAGTTCATTGTGTTCCATAAAAAGTTTCGGTCGACTCGGTCAAAGGCCTGCGAGAAATCGAAAGAAACAAGCTTACCACTCTTCCTCCTTTTTTTCAAATCAACAATTCTCTCCTTGACACTGAGTACAGCTTGGAAGATGTTGCAAGGTTTGTTGCTACACTTCTGAGTTGTCGAGATTATCCGCCACTTCCTGATAATACTATCAAGTCGTAACTTAAGTATCCGCGACAACAGCTTGAAGTCAGTATTGAGGAGAGAAATCGGTCTGAAAGAGGAAAAGGAGCCTGCCCCTCCCTTCTTTCTCACCAGCACAATAACTCCGTCTAAGAAACTTTGGGGGATCTCTCCATTGAGAGCCTCGTTTAGTATGTAGCGAAATTCGCGATGCATTATATGCAACGCTCGTTGATAGAACTCCTTGGGAATTCCATCCGGACCAGGTGACCTCCTTGATGCCGACTTTTTGATTGCATCGAAAATATCGCTATAAGTGATCGATCGTGCACCGCCGAAATAACATCGAGGTATCTGCAACGATTTTAGATTCATTAGTGATTTCATCCATAACATCCACTTCTCATTCGACTCGGCATCTATCGCTGTGTCCCAATCACATCCAGTTCTCCATAGATCTTGTATGAGCATTTTTCCACGTATCGTTACCGGTGTAATGAAACCCATGGGGTCGAATTGAGCCATTACCACACTCAATATAGCACGTTTTGAAGGATGTTTAGTTCCATTACTAAACTTGTTCATCTCCAACTCTGCCGTGGCTTCAAAACAGAAAACATCCTTCTCAGATCTCCAACATATTCCCAGAACGCGATCGAATGTCGATTCCTTATCATCCGTAAAGCGGAGAGTTGACGTCGCCTTCTGCTCCTTCATAGCATCCAGAAATTCCACACTGTTAGAAACCCAATTACGAATGTGGAATCCTCCACGTGAGTGTACGTATCTGACGTCCTTTGCCAACTTGATTGCTTCGTCAACTGTGTCGGCACTGTCGTAATAGTCGTCTACGTAGTGATTCCCGATAATCGCTGACGCTGCCTTGGGAAACTGTTCGGCGAATTCCCGAGCATTCAAGTTCTTCACATACTGTGCCGAACATGGCGAACATGTAGCACCAAAGGTGGCAACATCCATGACGTACACACGTGGTACTCCGCTGGGCTTTGTTCCAAATAGAAATCGCTGAGCATGTTTATCCTTCTCGCATATCTGTAGCTGGTGGAACATTTCCTTGATGTCCCCTCCAAACGCGATAGGTCTCTCACGGAACTTACAGATGATCTTAGGAAGAGGAACCAACATATCCGGGCCTTTGAGAAGTTGAGAGTTTAAAGATACTCCATCTACTGATGCAGCTGCATCCCACACAAGCCGTATCTTATCTGGCTTCTTCACATGTTGTACCACATTCAATGGTAAATACCACACTGGTTCATTCGATCTCTCGGTTAACTCCGCATCCTCCAGCTCATGAGCGTATCCTTTGTCTTGATACTCTTGTATCATCCGACATACCGCAGTGTTAAGGTCCGGTTTCTTACTGAGCTTTCTTGACAGATGTAGCATTCTCTTCTCCGCCATGGGGTAGCTATCGGGAAGTTCTCGAACATCATCACGCCACAGCAATCCTGTTTGAAACCTATTTCCAACTCGACACGTGGTTTTCTCAAGGATCTCTCTAGCTCGTTGCTCATCATTTGCTATCGGCGGTTTATAGTTGTCACTTCGAATCTCTTCCAGCTGATACTGTTGTTTCATCATATCGTGCAGTTGTCTATTATTCAAAGGCTGGATTCGATGTATGTTCACAGGAACGTCGTACACTTTACGATTTCCATCAAAACCGTAAACGGTCCATCCAAGCTTGGACCTTACAGCTATCGGCTCACCCCGGTTACCGATCCGAGTCTCTAAAGCCGCAAACAATTCTATGTTATCTAGACCGATAATCATAGACGGTGCTTCATCAAGGTGGTCAACAATTGGAACGTCACATAGATGTTTATACCTCTTAATCACTTCCGCTATTGAAATCTTCGGCTTAGGCAGCATAAGTTCCGATACTGTTCTCACGTTCAGAAGATTCCACTTCTCCGACGAACCTTGTGCTGAAGTCTTCAACGAAAGCCGCATCGATTTATCTTCCTCACGCTTGATGTTCTTCGTCCACGAAATAATCAATGGCTCTGTTGGTCCGGTGACATTCAACGCTTTAGCAACTCCGGCATCCAGTAATGTTCCCGATGATCCTTCATCTATGAAAGCGATGACATTAACGCTGTTTTGTTCTGCATAAAGAGTGACCGGCATTGTTCGATAGATGATAGTACCAGTGCTTGCTGTTTCTGAGTGAACCTGTAAAGTCTCTTCTGCACAGTGGAGCAATGTATGATGTCTACCGTTACACCCTTCCACCCGACATTTGTAAACAACTTTACACTTACCGCGACAGAAACGGGTCAAACACGACTTACATAGTTTTAGGTTCTCCAGCGTTGTGAGACGATCCGAAAGAGCCATTCCCTTGAACTGTTCACATTCCTTGAGAGTATGTCCTGGATTACTACATACCCAACAGGTCATCTTGTTGAAGCTGGTTCCACTGGCTTGCAAATCATGCATATGGTTTCGCATTTGAGCTACACTCGATTTCACCGGTCTCGGGCGTTGTCTTGGAGCTTCCCATTTTCCTGGTTTGTGGCTGTTCTCCGGTGTGTAATCAACTACCTCAGAAACATCGTCCATTACGGTTTGCATAAAGTTTCCAAATATTGTCAAAATACTTTCGGTTTTGCCTCGTTTGAAGCGAACCCACTCAACCTTAAAACTCGGAGGGAGTTTTTCAACAAGCTCTGCTACTAGCAATGGATCGTTCAGGTGGTCTTCCATATCGCTTGCTAACAGGTGATCACACATTTGCTTCACTCTAATACCGAAAGTGATGAAACTCTCCAAACGATTTTCTGTAGGTGAAGGTGTTTCGCGGATTTTCTGCAGTAAACTTTTCAACAACCTTCTTGGTCTTCCAAATAGATTTTCAAGTTCTTTGATTACACTCGGCACCGAATCAGGGAAAACAAGTCTGCCTTTCACAGCCTCCAATGCTTCTCCTCCCAAACTGTCCATCAAACGTTTCATATTCTCAATGTTAGAAAGCCCACACGCCTCGGTTGTTGATCTAAAGCTGCTAATAAACAACGGCCACACATCAGGTTCTCCACAGAACTTTGGAAGTTTCGTACAAACTGTATTCCGGAATGCAATTTGTTCCTTTGTTAGGCAGTCTGAAACCTTTCCTTCATCCTTTGGCTTCACTTCCAAGATGGTATTGAAAGATTGCTCCAGTTCTCTAAGTTCTTTTTGATGTTGCCTTTTCAACTCGAACAGCTCCTTCCGCAAAGCCATTTCAGTAGCATGTTTCGTTTTCTCAGCCTCAACCAGTTGTTCCAAGATCGTTATATTTCCATCGCAATCTCCGTTATCAAGAGATTCTTGCGAAACATCATCAACAGCAAATTCGGTCTCCTGCGCAACCGCTTGTTGCTCCTTCGCTGTTGATTTCCGTGTTCTCGGCATGGTTCAAACTAACGGTCACTAACGTTTTCCTGGAAATACGTTCCGCAGTCAACAGTCAGGCAAAAACTCACACTGATCACTCGAGTTTCGGCAAGCTATTCAAACTCACACTAACACACAATGCTTGCTGGTAAACGCCGTACACTTTCAATCTGCGCAGTATACGCCACGACAATTCCTGTTCGAACGCGATTCTTACTAGAATCCTATGAACCCGTACACGGACACACAATACCTTCCTGGACGTATTCGTAAACGCTGTACACTTTCAAACTGCGCAGTACACGCCCCCAAGGTATCTGTTCAAACGCAATTCTTACTAGAATCCTATGAACCCGTACACGGACACACAATACCTTCCT
>KZ064465.1:0-12432 GCA_002091835.1 Anopheles maculatus | reverse complement strand
GTTGATTCGTGAAGCGGTAGTAGTGGGTAGGATATGTCGTGCCGACTTCTTGGTGCGTGCTATAATTGAACAATGCTTAATGTTATCACATTATTGTGTGATTAGCTTAATCAGAAGTGTGATTAAATTTATTGGGTTTGTGGCTTTGACTAGCAATGGAAGGGAGTCTACATTGAACCTACGAACACTAGCGAGACTTGCGTGAGTACAAATGAAGACGTATTTGAAGAGAACGATCCTTATAATTATTATATCTTACAATGGTTAAACTCTTTAAACTACAATATTATAAGTTGTATCAATAATATCTTATGAACTGTCATTCTCAACTCTAGCTTATTGGGCCATATTTGTTTAGTAAAATCCATACAGAAAACTAGGTCACATGATTGGCCTAGATATAATGTTCCATGATAAAATGACTAACTAGCATCTGTACAAATGAAAACCCAAAACCTCCTTTACCTCCAATATCGATTGATGGATTGAGTGGCGATTTGTTTTCTTTCTTCCTTTGGTCTTAAATTTACAATGCCAAACGAAACGATGACTTGCTTACGGTCATCGCAAAACCGTGACCAAAAAACCCCCGCTCGTTTTGTTGTTATTCCTCCTCTCCTATATTGCTTTCCGATGTATCGTATCGGTGCATGAATCGGACCAAAGTTCACGCCAGCCAGGCGTCGCTCCAAACATTGGCTTCAGTTTGTTTGTTTGTTGTCGTTGGTGCGATTTTTTAAAATCGTTTTTTTTCTATTTCGTTGTGCAATTTTTGTTTCTTTCTTAACGTTGTGTGCTGACACAGTTGATTGCTGCAAGTGTTGACGTTTCCGACGTACAGCAGTAACGCTGCTGAGTAATACTGGGGCCGGTCCGTGCTTGGTGCTGGTGTATGTGACGTTTAGCACGCAGCAGCAACTCGCCATTCGAAGGGCTCGTTCCGTTGCGAACCTGAACTCTCTCGGGCCGGAGCCCCGGGCGGGGAGGAGGAAGGAAGGAAATAGTCGTGTCAGTTTTATGTTCATTCATTTCAATGTCATGGAGATTGGATACTTGTTGCATTTACGATGACAACATCTATTGCGCGTCTTGCGTGTGTTTGTTTTTTTTTTGCTTACTCACGCTAGAAGGTGCATTCCTTGTTGGTCGATTGTTTGCTAGTATCTCGCCGGAAGAGCTCTGTCTAGCCAGGGTCTTGATTAGTACAAGCGATGATTAATACGGCTTTAAATAAGTAATGATGTTATAGCTTTTACTTTCATTTTCAAGACCTAGATTAGGTATAGTTATAGGAAACTGATCAAAATCGCATCGGTCTTATTCATTCTAATTAATCTCTGTTTCGAAGTGATTCATGATCGTTGATCTCCGTGGCTTAATTTGCGATAATTTGATGATGGCGCACAATTATGATCGTTTCGCTAATTGATCATTCTATAGTCTTTTTTCATTGCAACGTGCTTCAAACTGTTCTAATCTTTGATCTCGTTCTGTGGCTGTAGTTTTACATGTAGTCATGTGGTCAACGAACTATATGCGAAATCAAGTTGAGGCGTGATTCGATGGCTCATATGAGTTGCAATTGTGAGAACGTCATCCTGTTGTTGAGGATATTATTGTCCTCTGATCATGCCCAACATAATTCTTTTCCCTCTTAACATAACTCCAACAATTTCTTAAATAAATTCTGAACTATTTGTACAGATTAATGGCTTGATACCATGATTCACGCCCAATCTACTGATATTACTACGTCAGAACTACGGACAACGCGAAGAACAAACAATCTCCCCTAGCTATCTGCTAGATCCACTGGCCCCATAGCCGGATGCTTATGACAGATGTTTTTGCTTTCATCCATTGACGTACGTCCTCGTTGTCGTCGTCGTCGTCGTCGTCGCCGCATCCCGTGACGTTCTCGTGACGGAATCGAACAACGAAATCTTTTAAATCTTTTTGTATGCGTGTATTATTAAATAAAACTTCCGAAAACACATTACCGTTTCTCTCGACGATATATGCATTCGTAGCATTTGCAGGAGTCCACCAGAAAAATGTCTTCTCGATCTGGTGCGTCATGCGCGCTGCCGCCTGCTATTTATAACTTTAATCCGATTCGAATATTTCCTTCCTTTTTCGAATACAACAGCTTGCTCTTGAGCTTAATCGCCTAGATGCGAGATGCACTTGAAAACTGGCGGCGCACACTGGGTTTTTTTTTGTTGGAAGATGTGTATGTTGGAAAGCACGAAAGCAAATGACCGATGGGTCCCTATGGTAGGGGAGATCTCCCTCTCTCTACCGTTGTGCTTCGGTAGCCAATCAAGGGCCAAATGGGCCGTTCGAGTTTCGGGGGCTCGTCCCCATGTTTTCATGCGAACGCGGAGGCCGGTTTTTCAATTTATCTTTTGCTGTGTGTGTCTGGTGCGGTCCGATGCATTTTCTTATGGTGTGGTCTTGCCTACCGTATGATGGTGGGACAGCAAGACCGTTCTCGCAGGAGGTTTGTTATTTTTAAGCTACAAAAAGGGGAATGCGTTAAGTATTAAAATAAATTTATGAATGATTGTCAGAAAGAAGCGATATGTTTGAAACTATTAATGTATGAAGATCGCAACATCTTTTTGACCCTTATTTAAGGTCTCGAAAAGACGTCTACTTACTAACCTTCATCATCGTGTTTTCTCTCTTTTTCAATTATACTCCACATGAACCACAAATCAATACATGTACCACCATTATTGGCCACTCGTCGAGACGGCACACGGGATATTTGATGCTTCCTTGTGAGTGGCCACCGTGGAAAAAGGCCCGTCCCGAAGCCGGTTTTCTTTCGGTTGTGGAATGTGGTAAAGCCACCCGCGTGAGGCGGGTTATGGCGCCATTTCCAGCGAGGCGATATACCGCTACTTGCGTGGGACGACAAGTTCTCTTGTGCGCGACTCACCATCACTGGAAGGAATGCATGGCTGTGGAAACCTTTGAAGAGATTTATCGACCGATTATCGTGCGACGCGAGAGCCACATACTTACACACACACACACGCAGTGTACTGGTTTATATGCTCTCTAGCTATGTCAACACTTTGTGGGGGGCATGTGTCTAGCGTACCCTTGTGCACGGTCATCTTAATCTTAGGCGCAGACACTAGCACACATAACATGAGGCAATGAAAGCCGGTCGATTGTTGGTCGTCAATCGTTAGTTACAATTCGATCCATTGTTTTAGGAGATGTAATATGTTGTCACAAATACAAGGAAAAAGAGCAATGGGTGTATTTTGTACAGGCACATGTAAAGTCACGCAGGTTTCGAGTGATGGAGCGAGAAATAAAAAAAGAAAATAAATTAAATCGTTAATATATTGATGCAATGTTCGTGCAATATTTCTGGTCGCGATGAGAGATGTGTGGTGTGTCGTTCTAGATCATTCGAACTGAACACTAAGAGCATGAGAATATGGAACAGTTATCTATATAAATGAGAAAAAGAATATGCAATTTCTGAAGGACACAAGCGTCGAAAAGATCTGGAAACAGCACACGTGTAAATACTGTCATTTTATAAGTACAGATATCACTATCTGTCGCAAAAGATTACTCCAAACACTTGTTCACTAATTTTGTTATAACAAACGACTAATCCACTATGATTTCCATTATCAGTTTCCTGGTCCGCTTCGTTATCTATACAGCTTATTGTTTAACTCCCTTTTTCAATTCCGCAATCATAAAGTAGTGAAATACTACCCCACTAGAAAGATTATTTCCCAGATAGACTAGGATCATAAAAGAACCCCTTCCGCTTTTTGTATTAAGCCATATTGTGTTGAACTTTAATTTGTCGGTGCGATAAGGAATATGCAGGCACAATTGAACAGGTGAATGCCGTCAAATGTTATTCCTCTTTAGCAAATAGGATAAATAGGAAAGATGGATCGACACATGCATCGTCAAGATTCCAGTGCATGTAAATGCAACAAGCGCGCGCAGTTGTGCACTGTGAACGGTATATAATAAGTAAGAGTAAAACTGCGGTATCAGAGCAAGCAAAAAGAGCTAAATAAATTATCCATTTCCCGTACTGGCTGTGGTACAACGTCAAGACGACGTGGCGCATTTCAGGATGATAGCATAAGGACATCCCAGTGATGTTATTTTCCGTTTCATTACAACAGAACCGATTTGTGTGTATTGTGTTGTAAAAGGAAAGGAATATAAATAAAAAAACGGTAAAAGAAATGGAAAAGAAAGTAAGAACTTAGGGATTGTATCAGAGACTCTTGCTAGCAATATCGAGGGAACTGTTCAGTTCAAAACATAACAAGAAACAAATGCAAGAAACAAAAAAATAGAGCATAGGAAGGGTAATTTAGAACTAATTTTAAAGTTCCTCTTTGCTGCCGGTAGGACCTGCTCGATTGTATCTACAAATCAATAGACGGTCCCAACGGCAACAAGCGCATCAAGGAACGCATCGAATAAAGGATCCAACTCTGTTGGATCTGTAATTGTGTGGCTTACCAATTATCACGCCGACTTTGCAATCGTGATTACTGTGCGCGCACGACATCAGCGTTCCGGTGGAATCGTTTAGAATAGCCATCACCGCTATGTTAACGTCCTGCGCACGCGATGAATTTAATAATTTGTATAGGTAGGTATAAATTTGGTTTTTGTTACATTTATAACGGATATTGCAAAATAATTGAAACGAAGGTAATTGAAGGTGCGTTAAATCGTTTACCAATAGCGTCTGTTTTCTTTTAAGTTTTTTACTTATGCCATCATCTTGTCGACTGCATTAGCACAAGTAAGCAACGGACGTTTTTCTTGTACGATTTCTCATGGCATCAATAAATGAAAATTGTCATCACTAACCTACCCAACTTCCCCGGCCCTTATCCCAACGCTTACCCCTCGTCTGGCGATAGCATCCTTTAGCAGCTGCACAACGTCTTCGCCGACCACACCGGAACAGTTGAAACCTTTCGTCCATCGGGCAAGAATACCTTTGGTAAGACCCAACTGCGTTAGCGGGAATGAGAATGTGAATCCTAGCGGTAAACGTTCCTCGTACACTGAGTGTTCCTGGAGAGCATATCAAAACAACAACGATCATTAACGGTGATATGAATCTTTGCTGGGGTTACGCATAAATATTTATCGCTTTATCATCGCAAAAGGGTGTATTAAAAGGCTGGCAGGCAAGGGCCAATCATCTCGGAAAGTGCCGTACTGATAATAGCGCTATCGTCTGTAACTTTTGACACTTATTACACCGGGCTACGTTATATAGATAGGAGATAGTGTGCGATAATTGATATGTCAATGTGTCGAAATTATTAGCAAGTGATTCCTGAAGATTAAATCCATTCAAATGGGACATGTTTGAAGACATAAGTTAACAGATTTTGACACTCATACTTAATAAAACATTAGTTCACTAGATAACAGACACTTTCGAGATAAACCTGGATAAATCCGCATTAACTAGCATTGAACTTACCTTCATAAAGTTGGCTAAACATTCAGCAATATGGTCAAAGAGCTGGGTCCCACTGCCGAGCATAATGCTCTGTGGAATGGCGTAAATCTTTGACAGCATCTCGAAGTCGTTCTCATCCTTCAGGTGAATCAGCAACACCCGGAAGTTGGTGCCACCGAGATCGAGGGCCAAAAATTTTCCCTTTTCTGTAATAAACAAAAACAAGCAGAACACCAGATTAGTCGGAACACTTGCTCGGAACACTGAGGCTACCAGAGTGTACGGGACACAACATACCTTTTCCATTTGGCAGGTCCTGTACGTAGGTGATAAAACATTTGACGTCTGCCTCTGCGTGCGTTTGTTTGCTCAGTCCTCGGTTGATTTCCTTGATCACCCGTCGCATAATCTCCTCGATCTGTTTGTCTGTGAGGATAAGCTCCTTGCATTGCTCACGGATCTGCAAATAAAACAGAAAAACACAAAAGATCTTCAATTAATAGAGATTCCTAAACACTATCCATCAACATCCGACAATAATATATCCCACTGTCACTACACCGACACAACATCGAGAGAGAGAACAAACTAGTACATGCACTGAACGAGCAGCACCGATTCCGATAGACGTCGATCTGGATGGGGACGAGGATCGCTTAAACCGAACAATTCCGCACAAACTTCCGATCGTTTTTCGCACCTTTTCTCTATTGCAATCCATCGTAATTCGGTCGTCCGACGGTTTCCCCTCGGTTTGCTGGAATTTTTGCACGTTCTGCCTAACGTAACTGCGGGACCCTACTGCGGTGCGACCGGTACACAGTGAGCCACTGTACTGATAATGATGTGGTTCATCGGAGGCTATAGCTTCGATGATAGTGAGCGCTAAGTACCGACAGTTCCCCCGTGTCTCAAAAAGCAGGAAGGTGCATCAAAGCAGGGTGGCATGGGCCGCTAGGCAGTAAATGATAATCTTGCGATTAGTTTGCGTGAAGACGGGTGCGCACGCGTACCTCGCCACAAAAGGAACGCTCGATAGATCCCATCAATGAATGCACTATCTCTCTCTCTCTGTCGGTTTAGGTGAAACCGTCCACCGGAGAGTGTCGAGCGGGGACTTTTTGACGACCTTTCAAACATAAGGGACGAGAACAAGGTGCCATCTTCTGCCGGGCGCGAATATCAATATTTACGGACGACTGCGACTGATAGCTGATAGTGCTGCCCGCAGCAATAGGCTTCGACTTCTATAAACTGCATGGCGTCGTCGGTCAAATGTGAAGGGAATCAATTGAAAAGTATTCTCGAAAGGAAAAGATATATCCCGCAGATATATTCTCACTTTTTACTCGAGATCAATACAGATTGGAAGATCTGAAAGCAACTTTCCAGTTTGCTTATTTGCCATTCACTGGATACTCCTATCGGTGGCAAGGTTAAGACGCAGTATCTGATCGCTGGGTGGGAAAATTATAGGGCTAGGCAACGGCTCCCGGTGTTGTTGTTTAGACTCCAACGCAGATGATGGTTGGTGCCTAGTACGGTGTGGGTTAGTGGGTTGTTTACAGTACGCTGCCACGGTCCGTCCATCGCATCCTAGACGCCTTCACGTTCGCGCTAATAGGTAGAATCAGTGTTGCCACAAACCACACATCGATAGTGGTTTCGCAAACAACCAACCTGACGCTCACGTGGGCCCGTCTAACCGCACTCGATGTGACACGGGCCGATAGACATCAAGTGGGAAAGCCTGCCCATAAATATGGCGCGAGTTGTTTTCACACGATTACGGTTCCGGAGATTTTGCCGGCAGCGTACAATGCGCCGTGTGGCGGGGGTTCTAGTGCGATGAAAAGGGAGATTTATGGCGATTAATGCGTGTCATGGAAAGCGTAAACTGCATTACTACCGAGTGCACTCGATAAACGGCCGGCAGTGCATCACAACTTACAGTTGTTTGTCCAATTCTATTTCTGGTTTGTCTTGCGTTGTTTTAAGGACAAAATTGTACATCAGAAGCAATAGAGTTTCGCCCAATGTAAGCCAAAACAACTGCTCAGTGGAGCAGTAGTTATCAGCCCAATGCCATCAGCTGCTACTGTCCCGTGTTTAAAAGCGTGCGACAATTAAATGCTGACCCGCGGGGTCGATTCCAAAGTAGATAGGGGGGTGCCGTTTTGCTTGCTACAGCATCATCTGTTTACTGTATATATGAGGCAATAAGGAAGTTGATGCACATTGATGTATTACATAACGCCACCGTTCCCGAGGAAAATACTATTCTGACTGCATCCAGACAAAGATGAGATCTTTTGGAACTTTTGAAGGACTAAATCATTACAGTATCTTTCAGGATGATAGTGATTCAACTTAGCAAAAATTCAATACATACAATAAAGCCCTTGGACGAGCAGCATACAAGTTGGTTATTATGTCATAAGCACATAATACATTTAAATTATAACATTGTTTCCGCCTCATTCAACTGTCACTTCAACCTCTGCAGCTCAGGCCGAGTGCTCCACCGCTGTTGTTTGCCTTTGTTGGGTTCGTTTTGCGTTACCCACTGGCTATAATTAGAAATCAATTACAAGTGTGACTCCTCATCGACGATTTCTCTCAGTTTCGGCGCGCCATTTCTGTTACCATCCTCTTTCCAAGCCAATCGAACTCTCATCCTTTGGCATCGTTTAAACCCTTTAAACCCTTGCGTATCTGACGGACGGCCGGACAGAGTGGAAGCCAACCCAATGCAACCCGGCGAAACCTCATCGATGATATCTATTTGTTTTTAACTGATTTGTTTGTCCTGCTTCCACCTATTTGATGGGCCTGCATCCAGACTGATGAACACAACTCAGACGTAGGAATGAAAACTTCTACGCAGTTCGCAGGATTTCCTTCGTCCAATACCACACTCCTCTAGACTACTTTCCGCTCTCCGCTCTCTCTCTCTGTGAATGGATCCACGGACAGAAATAAATAACAAAATGCGCACACAGCAGCATCGCTTCATACTGCACAATGTGTGAGTGAGATGAACAAACAGAAGGAGAGGGAGAGAAGCTAGTGAAGGAAGAAAAAGAGAAAGTTCGAAGATTGTCTACGTGTCTACAAACACTGTGTATCACACACCATGCGCCTCCATGTACGTCAATCCCGCCCGACAGTAGTACAGTGCTGACGTACGACGAGTAGCGAGGGTTTTTTTTAGTTCATTTTTCAACTCAAAATAATACACAGATAACGCTTACGGTTAAGTGATGTTTCTGTTTATGATCCTTAACTACTACTACTCTTATTCTTCGAATATGCATAATTATATTAGATTGAACTTAGAGGACCTATACAACCATTTTCTGGTCTAAATGAATGGCCTTCTCGAGTAAGGTTTTCGCGGTCGCCGGCTCAATCGTCACACTGTTTTTCACTAACCGGCCAAGGTTAGTAAAGGTCACCGCGTTCGAACTGGTATATCAATTTCCTTTTCAAATACTTGGACAACAAGACCACTCGAAAGCCTTAATGAACCGAACGAATGCACACAGCAGCTGCAAACGATCACCTCCCCTGTGCCGGATTACTATGTACTGTAGATGGGGATAGAGATTACCTTGGTGAAGTTATCTTTGATGACACCCATATTTCGTTCTGCACAAGAGCACTCGCTTAATGGTCTATCGACACACCGGGTAGGAGTAGGCACCCTATTTTTGGCGTCTCGTGTATCTCGTGTGGCTCAACAAACCAACTGACGGATGTTATGGCCGCAGGTTCGTTGTGTGTGTGTGTCTGTGAGTCTTGTGTGTTTTTGTTTTGATCTTGCACTACAATACGTCACTAGTATCACTTATCACACTGGAACACAGGAATCAATTCTCACTAGAATTCTTTTGCAATTAAAAAACAAACAATAACTTTCGTATTAGAAGACACTAGCGAAGCACAACAATCTTGCAGCAGCAAACCTTCCCGAGCAACCACTAACTGTCAAAGCGTATGCTCGAACGTGCCTGCTTCGATCTGCGGAACGTTTCGCCGACACAAACTGTCATGCACCCGGACACGCGAGCACTGAAATTGGTGTGCGTGTTCGTCCAAGGTAGTTGAGCGCGACTGTTAGTAGATCAACGCGACTACCACCGTTATTTTGTACACGTTTATATATTTTTTCATCTTTCCATCTCTCTCACACACTGTCTCTTGTCGGCGATTGGCGAAAAAATGGTTCGCAACTACCGATCACGCCGCAATAATCTCACGCGTGACGACGATCTACGCGCACAACAACATCCACATTCAAACAGCCACATATACTACCGCGAACAGGTTGGGAAGGGGTGTGTGCACATCGCAGAGATCTAGCTTAAGGAGCCACCGGTACGTAGAGGGTTGGTAAGGGTGGAATGTTTATTTTCGTTCTCAAAAAAAAGCATGATCGACGGCTATTGACGAGCAGAAGGAGGATCGGAAACCGAGAGAGAGAGAGAGCAGTGAATGGGGGGAGTGATAATAGCAGCTCACTGTACTCCCTTCACATCCAACCAAGCGTGTGTTCTCTCACGTGCTTCCTCCTTTCTAGAGCCAGCAAAAGCAACGTCAATGCAATAGAAGTGTTTACACAAATTCGACAAAACTTCGCCGACCTGTTCCAACAATCGTAGAGAACCGTTGGGCTAATAGAACCGGAACTATAATAATTTGAATTCGAAAGCAACAATGATTAATGATGACAGTTCCTTTACGTTGCTCAACCACACACCAGCTGGATATAGTTCCGGATCTAGCCAGTGGAAAATATGCTTAAAAGAAATTCCAAACACCGATCATTTCGACCAGCTCGTCACATTCTAGCAATTTGTGAGTGTGTGGTTGCACACAGAAGGACCAGAGCATGAGAGCGCCGATGGCAATGGATCAACCAAAAATAACCGGGCACATGATCACTCGCCGTGTGTCGTTGTGGTTTAACGTTTCGGGATGTTTTGATGTTACGTTTTTGTTTTACAGTTTTTTCTTTTTCACCGTTGTTTTCTCGTGCCGTTTTGGGGTTTGTGTCATTTTGGGGAATCACAACCGGTCACCAACTTCATAGATAATTTACACACAGAGCACACGCAAATTAACTCTGAGGATTCCCGTCTATTAAAAAATTGTTGACGGGGAGTTTACGTTAGAGTTTATTGTGTTCGGTAGTTATTTATATGCACTTCGGGTAGAACGCTTTTAAGAGGGAATGTTTCGGTGAGGAATCCCCATAAAACAGAGCACCTTTTTTTTATAGAGATCAGTCATACAAAGTACTACATTGTTGTGTTCAACAACAGGAGCTAGTTTTACAATTAAGTTTTCGTTTTTTTTTCTCAGTATTCATCAATATTTAACAAAGTTTCTTAATCAACAACTTCAGACAAGTTTGAAATTGTAAGTTGTTTTCTATTTTCTATCAAAAACTTTAACAAACGATCGCTCACATTGCTAACAGTAATCACACTTCACCGAGAAAACACCTCGTTTGACACACAAAACAGTTCGCGGCGTGGCCAAATCGTCCGAGCGGCGTTACAACACTGACTGAAAGGATGTCTGTCGATCGCGTTCCACCGGCGGCACCGTTTGACGATGTACATTTCCCGATGCGACGAATGTTCGTGGGCTTAGCGTACGCACATACACACATACCCAAAACGAACATCCAAAAGCAAGAGACCCAACATCGAATTCTCTTGTGCTCATGGTTTTCCTACTCAATTTTCCCATTGTCAATCTATTTTTTGAAGTATAATTACTTTTATAGCACATTCATACCAGTCTTTTTCCTATTTTTCCTTGTGTTTGTGACAACATATTACATCTCCTAAAACAGTGGATCGAACTGTAACTAACGATTGACGACCAACAATCGAACGGCTTTCATTGCCTCATGTTATGTGTGCTAGTGTCTGCGCCTAAGATTAAGATGACCGTGCACAAGGGTACGCTAGACACATGCCCCCCACAAAGTGTTGACATAGCTAGAGAGCATATAAACCAGTACACTGCGTGTGTGTGTGTGTAAGTATGTGGCTCTCGCGTCGCACGATAATCGGTCGATAAATCTCTTCAAAGGTTTCCACGGCCGTGCATTCCTTCCAGTGATGGTGAGTCGCGCACAAGAGAACTTGTCGTCCCACGCAAGTAGCGGTATATCGCCTCGCTGGAAATGGCGCCATAACCCGCCTCACGCGGGTGGCTTTACCACATTCCACAACCGAAAGAAAACCGGCTTCGGGACGGGCCTTTTTCCACGGTGGCCACTCACAAGGAAGCATCAAATATCCCGTGTGCCGTCTCGACGAGTGGCCAATAATGGTGGTACATGTATTGATTTGTGGTTCATGTGGAGTATAATTGAAAAAGAGAGAAAACACGATGATGAAGGTTAGTAAGTAGACGTCTTTTCGAGACCTTAAATAAGGGTCAAAAAGATGTTGCGATCTTCATACATTAATAGTTTCAAACATATCGCTTCTTTCTGACAATCATTCATAAATTTATTTTAATACTTAACGCATTCCCCTTTTTGTAGCTTAAAAATAACAAACCTCCTGCGAGAACGGTCTTGCTGTCCCACCATCATACGGTAGGCAAGACCACACCATAAGAAAATGCATCGGACCACACCAGACACACACAGCAAAAGATAAATTGAAAAACCGGCCTCCGCGTTCGCATGAAAACATGGGGACGAGCCCCCGAAACTCGAACGGCCCATTTGGCCCTTGATTGGCTACCGAAGCACAACGGTAGAGAGAGGGAGATCTCCCCTACCATAGGGACCCATCGGTCATTTGCTTTCGTGCTTTCCAACATACACATCTTCCAACAAAAAAAAACCCAGTGTGCGCCGCCAGTTTTCAAGTGCATCTCGCATCTAGGCGATTAAGCTCAAGAGCAAGCTGTTG
>KZ064463.1:0-14373 GCA_002091835.1 Anopheles maculatus | reverse complement strand
CCGGATTCGATCGGAGTACTCCGGAGCTCCGGAGTCGAATCCGGAATTTTATCGGATTCGGAGTCGGTTTTCAACATGCGGATTCGGAGTGGATTCGTGAATCCACTCCGGAGTTCCCATCACTAGTTGCTACCGAGTAAAAATTGACAACTTTACATCCGGCGAATACGAATGCTCTTCAGGCGTCCCTCAGGGTAGCAATTTGGGACCTCTCCTTTTCTCCCTCTTCTTCAACGACGTCACTCTGGCCATACGTGATGCTGAGCGTCTACTCTACGCCTATGACCTGAGACTGTTTTTACCTGTCGGCAATAACTGTGATAGTCTTAACCCACAAAGATCTGTGAACTATTGCTCCGACTGGTACGTTAAAAACGACCTACTTATTTCTGTTGATAAGTGTGTGTTGTATGTCCTTCCATCATTCTGTTCGTCCTTTAGTGTTTAATTACAAAATATTTGAAACGCAACTGTAACGTTGCTACACAGTTAAGGACTTAGGAGTCACCCTAGACCGCAAGCTTGATTTTAGAAACCACTACAGTGACATTATAGATGGGGCTAACGAAATGGTAGGTTTCATTCGAAGGCAATCTAATAAATTTGCTGATCCGCATTACTTATTAGCCTTATTTAAATCGCTTGCTCGCTCCGTGCTGGAGACTAGTTCGGTTGTCCGGTGTCCTTCTTCCAGTCGCTGGTCGAATAAGCTTGAAATATCATTTACTTAGAACAGACTTAACTAGACGTGCGTATAGCGATAATGATCCCTTGACTGCTATGGCTCGAACACTAAATGAAAATTATTTATTTTTCGACTGGCACCGTGCTGTCCATGTTCAGTAGTCTTCGTTCAGTTTCTATCAGACAACGTCACAAATTTGTATAGCTTTTAGGGTAGGTCTAAGTTTTGTGATAAGGCCAATACACTCGGCCAATCGCCTTGGGTTTTAATAAACATAAACATAAACCCACAGAAGACGCGTCATCAAACCCCATACGGACTCGGTCCATTCATGTCGTTCATCTGAAATGACTTTTCGCCCATCTCGATTACAGCTGATACCACTTACCAGAACAGCCATATCGTACCGATCGAAATCATTGTTAGGGTTGTGTGACATTTATTTTCGGATTGAAATTTTTCTACAACAAAAAAAAATCAAACACAGTGCAAACCGGTTGCGAGAAAACATAAAGATTAAATTGCGCCCACACGAAGGTTTCGCAACGAAATTGTGTTTGCAAAAGTTTTTGGCCACCGACGTGCTATAAAAATGCCAACGTCCACCTACATCCGATGGTCAGACGCGATATGCAAAAGTTCATTGCTTGACTGGTTTGAAACCAACTTCAAGTAAAGGTAGAGGCAACACACGAAAAAAAAGGGGTTTTATTATATGCACCGAACCGATATGATTTGATTTGATTGAAAAGTTCAAACCGTCATCAAAACTTGTTGCTTTTTTGTTTTTTTTTGTATGCAAAATACACTTTTGTTACTTTCGCAAGAACTTTTGTTCACATTTTTCTTTATGCACGAATAAATTCATTCCTCCCTTACCGAAAAAAAGTCTTAGATCAGAGTTTTAAAGAACAGTCCTCTGGGGATTTGATACCGAGTACGCCCGTGTGTAAGACCCCGACGTCCTTACCGACAGGACCATCGAACCACACCGACGTGCTGTCGGCATAGCAGGCAACTTAAAGCTCCGCGTACCAGAATATAGGCGAATTCTCTTCACCGCCAAAGCGCCAATCCTTTCCGGTTTGCTAAACTCTCTCTCTTGAATCAATTTTTACTTTATGCCTCGATAGTGACAGTGTTGCGTAAATTTTGAGTGATTTAATTTTGAGCGGCACGAGCAAAACTAACCTTTTCCGAAAGATAATGCAATGCACTGTTGTTTTATTAAATTAATTAAATTCTCATCCTTCCCCTTTTTATTCAAACACGCGCTGCCTAAGCACAGTTTTGCTCCATTCGCACGAATTGTACTTTTTTTGTGGGTTGTTCCTTCATCGCATCGCGAAAAATTCGACTCTATTTCCGGTACGGACGCGATGTGCTGCGCCAGCAATCGTACGAACGTATTTTGCCACGGTTTGTGTGACGTTCCGTATGTACGCTTGTCGCTATGTTTGCTAACAACATACTACACCACGTTGCTTGCCCATTCCCAACCCGTCAGCACCCGCGTACTCCTTGCTCCGTGGCTGGCAGCGATATCTCTATACGGGAGGTCACGTCTGGTTTGTGTTCGCTCGCCAGCATTGGCTTCAGCCACCGTTCGCAAACGCATCTGCGCTGCATTTGCAAAAAGGCTCGTCGTGCTCTAGTTTACATACAACCATTTCTTCTTTTAAGGGGGTTTTCTTTTCGCCGTCCGCCCCATTCCATCCACTGTTTGAATGTCTCAAAGCAGTTTCAAGAAATTATCTCGCAAGCACACAACAGGAATAAAAATGATACTTGAAGTTCATTCGAGTCGTTCATTCGAGGGCATACCATAATAGACACTACAAATTCGTTATACCATTTTCTCAAATGCAATTTCAATTTAAAGTTTGTTTTACTTTCGGTACAAGACTTCTAGCTTTCCTGTCTTTTTGTTTTTTGTTTTTGGGCACTACTTTAACACGAGAGTTTGTGGCTTACTATCGTTGGCCGGCTTACCTTGGCTTTATTTAACCTTACCTGGAACTCTAGAGCCTGTAGCGTATGATAGAGTGAAGGTGTCTATGATCTGCGATATCAAACGTTAGGATGCGCTACGAAAAGCGTTACGCTATCCATTACTACAACCTGCGGTTACTTTGATTTCGAGATAGTTTTAAGATTAAATTTCTCAACCGTGTTCTCACCGGAGGCAATCCGGCGACCGCGGGGCCGCAGCGACGTCGAACCTCTACACGGCAGGACTATTCTACTTAGCTAAGGGTAAAACGAAGTCACCGAGAGCCAGTAATGGCAGGCAGATACTTCGCGAGTGTGTAGAACCAGAAAAAATTGTAGAAGTTACTTAGGGTCCTTCGCTGCCTTTGATCCGCAGTTGCAGCGATTGGTTGCTTTAATTAGCATACAAGACTCTGAGTAGTGTTGTGCTTAATGAATCTTATCAAAAGAGTCATTCATATGAATCTTCAGTGAAGAGTCATTCAATTCATGAGTTGACTCCTCATGAATTCCCAAAGATTCAAAAAAAGTGCAAAAGCCTTCTTGCGAGGCCCCTTCAACTACGAGGCCCTCTTGCATTTGGACCGAGGGGGGGGGAGGGGAAGGATGCGACAGCGGGGGACCCTGAGCGACCGCTCCCTCCGCACCTAGGTTGATCCGCCACTCGTTCTATCAATTCGTAGATCATGAATCTTTGAGGATTCATGAATCTTTGGGGATTCATGAATCTTTGGGGATTTATGAATCTTTGGGGATTCATGAATCTTTATAATAGAGATTCAGAGTCATTCATTCAGTTCAAAGATTCATTCACATTAATGAATCTGAATCAGATTTACCCAACACTAACTCTGAGCATTATTGACTACGTAGGGAATGGGCTGTTTTGGTGAGGATAATTTAAACCACAACTAGATCTTCATGTATAAGGTTCAGGGTATATTCAGGTTCGCATTACTCACTATCCAGCTACTGGACAATCAAGTCTCCTGAATACTCCTGAAGCTCCAACCATCAAGCAAGTCAGTTCCATATGCAGCAGAAGACATACCAGGACACCTAGTTTCTAAAAGTACCGAGCCACATACAGTAGACAGATAGAACAAATCTCTTAAGGGAGGCCTGGGTTTGATGAAGATACTCTCGACTATAGATCAGAAGGACTGATGTTTAGATGCATGAGAATTTTAATATGCTGTCCAGAACAGTCTAAGAGTATCAAGGATTAGCCACCTATAGAAGTACTTCAACCAAAGTGCTGAGAGGATATGCTGGAGATCTTAAGCTCTTGCAGATGTACATGCAAAAGATTGCAGCATTGTTTGTAGTAAAAACAAAATGCAGAAACTTTGCTATCCATACTTCTTCCGATTGACTTTAACATAACCTGAAATTAAATATTTAAAAACACACCGTGTGACTGCAGCCTTGCATTAAATAAACTTGTTGCACCCACCGTTATCATTTCATTTTCCTCCGTACAATTATCTCTCATGCATGGAACATGTCCATCACCCCTGGCATAACAAAAGCACATCGGAAGCGAGTCGCAACCACTTCCTCGGCACCCATCAATACCGGGATTGCTCCCGGGCGTGATGGCTTTCGATGAACGACCACCACCACACCACACCCAAACCCCTACCCGTGTGAGCTGGTCGAAATATACGCGTGCAAACGCTTCATTTAAATGCAAACTAGCTCCCAAACTGAACTGCCTGCTAGCCGGTGAACACCGCCCGGTTATTAATATAAATAAGTCTCATGAATAAATGTTATTAACTGCGCTTTTAGTGCCTGATGCAGACGTCCCACGGTTGGCCTGGACAAGACGCTAGACAACGCTACAGTGGACGGTGAGACACATATGCTGGGCCATGCAATCCGGCTACACTACACAACAGCCGATAACGCTGTAATCCTGGGCGCAACAATTGGGGCTCTGGAATCTTCCAGCGCTTCGCATGAAGCACACTGCACCAAGCGCCTGTGATCCAAAACACTGATACTAAACCGTTGTGAAGACGGCCGAGCCTGGTTCGTGCCGGTGTGGAATTAACGTGCATCGTTTTGAACTCCAATTCTTAGCCACACCGTCTAACAGTGTTGAAGGAATGCTACCAGAACCTAACCATACATTAGTAATTTCCTTTATGATTTATCGCACACAACTTACGATACATCCGGTTCATCAAAACACGAGTCCAAAAACTAAAACCGGAATATGTTTGTCGACGAATTTGTGGTCTAAAGCGCAACAGAGCCAGCGCTGCAATTTGCCCCGCGTTTCAGGCATAACTGCACGAAGTTCGCTTACACCGCTATCACTTATCTGGCAGACTAGTAGCGTGCATGAACTTTTTCTTGTAAGCCGCGCATTACCAACGCGGGGTAATTTGCTGACCATTTATTATCGCTAGTCAGCTTCAGACATTATTTATGGCTGTGATGATGCATTCTAAATTTCGCATAAAGACTTCTAGGATATGCACTACATATGCCACAGCACAAGCTCTCAGCAGCCTAATCATGATCTAGATAGCGATAAAAGTATGTACTTATTGCTGATTTTGAATGTTTTCTGCAAAATAGAATTACTACTATAAGTGAAGAAGCACACTTATGCAACATGCCTTCCGAACTTCCCAAGTCCAAAACAAATCTATCGAAAAGCATCTCGATACTCGTGCTGACCCACAAAGCCAACCAATTATCGGCCGTGGCGAATGGATCGCATCGACTAAATCAATCGGCAAACCAAAAGCCGCTCCATCAGTTGAATGGATAAAATCAAAAACCATTTTAAGGAAACACCACCAAGCTTGTCCGATTCCACAACCAAACGGCATGGATACGGCGCCCAAAGCCTAGACGATAAACAGAAGAGTAGAAGAACGAAATAAAGGCTTTCATTTCACTTCTTCACAAGGTTGTTTTTTTTTACATTCATACCATCGAATCCAAGCCAGGCCACATCTATTCGGGTTATGTACGAGCGCCCGACTACTTTAGCCCGGATTGCCTTGTGCGATATCCGTTTTAAGCAGCAATCAATTTGATCTGCCCGTTTGCCACACCAAAACCACCCAACCAGGTGATGCAGGAAACCTCGTCCAGTTTGCCCCTTTTTTAACGAAAGCTTGAGCAATGAGGCAGATAATTTGGGGGTTTCTGGGCTCTGTTCTTTCTTTCCTTCCTTCTTGCTACGGGTAGCCGTGCATCACCTGTTGAAGCGATTATGTTGGCCAACAAACGAGGTTGCACGGGAGGTAAGAGTTGGACCCAATGTTTTTTTTTTTTTCTTCGGCACTCTATTCTATCATAGCCAGGGTCTTCAATTTTTATATGCTACCACTCGCATCATTACGGTATAGGGAGATCCAGAAAAATTGGAGGATTGATGATGGAGTCAAATAAAGTACCTTTAAATAGACGGAACTGGCAGTAGAAGTTAGGGACGGGGACCGAAAAGAGATAGACGATAATGATCCGGGCATGCTAAAGCGCAACATCACGAGAGAGTGAACAAGAAACATCCATAAAGCATTGCTGGTTCCGGCAATCATCGGCAGGCCTTACAACGATGATAAATGGTGTTCGCTCCACAGTCGGTGAACGCTAAAAGCATTAAATCGGAGTATTTCCAGCGGGTGACTCACATGTTGATTATGGCTAGGAACACGCTCACGCACCACTTTCCTTTTCTCCTTCCCTTTCTTACCAAGCCATTCAATGGACGTGCGAAGGACCAAATCGGAGAACTTACGCGAATACTTGCAGGAAAATTATCGATTTTCAATCGACTTTCTTATAGCAACGAGAGAAATTCTAGCCCAAAAGCGCCGGCTGATGTACATGCCAAATGGTAATAGTAAGCATTTCATTGTACAGAACTAACACTGATGATCAGAGCAGGCGGCAGATTGGTGTGACCACAGCAGCCATAACAACAACAAAATCCTCAACAATTTCTCTACCTATAAATAGATATTTTTGCATGAAATATTATATACAATGGAAAGGGTACACTTTTCTGGGAAAGAGCCAGACAGTAAAGTCATGACTGTCAAACTCCGGGCTAGATATCCGAAGCCTATAAGTTTGATTTTTCGCTTCAACAGTTGTCGGATTATAGGCACGTTTTTCCAAGTAATGTTTTTTGCTTGTTCGATGCCTGAGAGCAAACTAGTCAGCCGGTGAATAAGCGAGTCTTTCACACTTGCTAGTTCTACTATAGACTAATCAGATCTTTCCAAAATTAAGACTGCAAACTGTACGGCAGTGCTTTTTCGAAGAAAAACAACTCTGGTGATTATGGAAAAAGATCTTATGTCATCTGGACTTTGTTGACTACTGAACTAGACCACTGGTGTTATAAAAAAAACCTTCACGATTTCATCATACAAGCAGAAACCATTAGTCTAGTGTACAACAATTCACTTTGCTACAAAAAAAAGTTCTTGAGAACTTGCTCTCCATACAAATAGGTGCGATTTTTTCATTGTATAACCATTTCTATTGCTTATAAAATGAATATAATGAACACGAAATACCACGCTGCTATAAAAAGTCGTCCAGAATTTCTCTCCATACATCAAAACTTCCAGCGTATAAAAAATCATTTTACAAGTACACGCAAATGAAACGTCTTCCTCTATGGTACTACAACCTTCGAGAGATATTGGCCTGCCATATTTGGCGCTGTAGGCTCTGCGCACGAGAAGACATCCATCCCAGGGCAGGATTCGATACTCAGTCCTTGCCAAGTGTAGTTAACTATAATAACTATAATAAAGAATTTATCTCACTATACACAAGAGTGATTGTTCACGATATAAAATAAATCAAATGAACTAATGTTTTTTTTTATAGCAGCGGTTGTCAATGCTATAAAAAAAACAACATATCTCCTTTTGGAACATCTGCAAGATGAAGTATTTGTTCTAGAGTATGAAAAATTCTTCTTTATAAGTAAAATTAACAAAATAAACTCATTAGTTCACCGCTTCTTGAGTCTTCTTGAATTCAAAAATTGATCAACATATTATAGTAAACAGTTTTTTACATATTTCCATTGTTTTACTGTTTTTTTTTTATTTTACAGATTATCTTCCAGCGGTCTCGTCATGTGCTCCACGATTCTACCATTAGTTTCTCCTTACTTCAAGAAATAATGACATGTGTTTCCTGCATAAGAACACCACAATCGTTTGACAAATACAATGCCTGGACGTCCGGTCACTGGAAAACCGTAATTCAACTTCTACCCGGCAATTATTTTGTTTACTTTGTATCCACCTCAGACAATTCGATCCAGCCCGTCAAACCAGAGGTAAATGTATTGTATATGACACACACACACACACACACAAAAAAACAAAACAAAAAGCACACTGAAATGGCTTAAAGCGAATGGAAGCTAAACCCACAACGGCACACCCCACACATTAACACATTCTTTGCAAAAAAAAAATCCCCCAACGCGACAGAAGGAGTTAAGTTAATAATGTTAAGAGATAGTAAATATATTTATTCTATAATAGAACGTGGTGCAAAGAAGGGATAGAAGCGTATTTGTGGATCGGGTCGGACTAAATGTAAAGTTTAGTATGCATATTTGAAAATCCTGCTTGTGAGATATAAAATACTGCTGCTGCAAATGAAAGTACACCCAAACAAACACACAAAATTGCGCCGAAAGTGAAATTTTGCAGACAGACGCAAGAACGAAGTAAAAAAAACAAAAACAAAACCCAGTATATATACAGATATACATACAATTATACTTATTATACATTGCAAGCAACAACAAAAAAAAAAAACAAGACAAAACAACATAAGACTTTCACTCGAATTTTACATCGATCAGTTTGCATTTAAAAACGAAAAAAAAAAACGAAAAAAAAAACTGGTGCGCAAAGCTGCCACCACCAATCGAGATGGGGTCGTCGTGCGCTGCCGCAGGTCGAGTCGAGTGAATGTGTAATTGATGACAATTCATTTTATATATTATATGAGATACACTATTGGCGGTTTAAAATCAAATGGTGAGCGGCACATTTGGAAATTAAAAACGACACGAGAAAACCATAAACCCCAAATACTTGTAGGTAAGTGACGGATAGGCGAACGAAACGGAATAAGCAAAAGAGAAAGGTCGCTTGTTTTTGTGGGGGGAAAGCGTTAGGTGTGCACATTAAACGAACAACAGGAAGATAAACATCAGTATGGGGGCTGGTATTAAAAACATAACTCAAATTCTTACCACAGGAGCAGCTGTAATAACTTGTGTCATAGTGTACTACCTACTATTATGATTACCGTTTTTTTTTCACATTATGAATTAAGCCAAATTATGGAAATGGTGGGACAGAGTTAAAGAAAACACCCATTCCTAACGCACACAAACCCCGCGCCGAATTATGTACGAATTGTCTCTGTGTATGTTTCTGTATGTATATGCCGCTTGTACTTGTACTTGATGCGAACGCATTGTGTAAGTGTGCCCAGCCATAGAAGCAGCTCTGTTACCGGTACCGGGTTTTATTCACACATCCCACTGGTCTCAGTATTGTAAAACTCGTGTATTGTTTCATTCAATACATATTTGTTGCTGCCAACTGTAAGCTTTCGCAGCCCGCACGGGCAAACAAAACACACGATTTTGCTAATTGGGTCCCTGGTTTGTTGACTGTGCCACGGATAATCGAACAGCAGGCACACACACACACTACTTAAAAGCGATCGACAGTAGTACGTTGTGTGTGGTAAGCGGTAAGCTCTAATGCGGATAGGAATCAATGTATAGCTGTGTACTGCTGTGTGGTTGCGTACTCCGTCAAGACGCAATCAGCGTTACGCTAAGTGTTACATATTTGTGTTCTATTCTCTACTTTTGTGTTATACACTGAAGAGTTACATATATATCTAGTTAAAGTTGCACAAATTGTTGCGTTAAGTGAAAGGTAAACCAAATCTTTAGAAACCTATTATTCGCTAGCTAGTGTGAATGTGTTGTACTCAATTGTGAGGAGGACGCCACGAAAGCCGACACTCAAATCGGGCGTCCGACCAGCTTAAAAACAGCTAACGAAAGGTAATGGAATGGTGTGTAACGGAAAGCCCGATTGCCTGATCAAATTCGGTGTCCATAGGTTGTGCATCCAGCTAGGATGAACTGGGGATAGTTGCTACTGCGTTTTTTGTTAGTGTGGAAAACGGAAACCCAAAACGGGAAAGCAAATGATACGTTCTAAGGCCCGGCGCTACCACATGTCAAAACTTCAATCGTTATCGTTGCGTAATCGGTGTGTGTGTGTGTGTGTGCAAACAAACAAAAACCAAAAACAAAATGCGAACCAATTTCAACGATGCTATTGGATGTAAGAGATACAACAACAACAAAAATCACAACGTTAACGGTAACTTTATCCTTACTGCATAAACACAACCACAACAAAACACGAGCGATCTTGCTATCTTTCCTACATGTAACTATCGTAACTGTGTGTGTGTGTGTGTGTGTGTTTGTATTTCTAGTGTAAACTGCAAAAATGTTTCGGTCTCTCACCGTTCATCGTCTTTTTATCATCAAACCCTTGCAGGAGGGAAGGGGGGGGGGTGGGAGTTCTGCTAATGAAGATGTATTTTTGGATTAATTGTAAAGCTGTAAGATGAAGCAAAACAAGAGCCTCACATGACATTATTCACAGCACAGTATAAACTGATGTTAAACATACAAAAACAATGGATAGATTGTGTGCGTGCCTCTGCCACTATTTTGTTTTGGCAAATGTATTATTGCATTCCTAACTGGTGAAGTTGCTCTGTTGTGCTACAAATTCGGTTTTAATTGTTGCCTTTCTTTTATTTTTAAAATACAGCCAATTCCCGACTTATGCGGTGCTCTGTTGACGAAGGTTCGGCGATACGCGATTTTAAAAATTTGACAGTATTTAGAGGCTCTAGAGCTGATTCGTGGTCTTGGTCTCCTGCCAACAGGTCTCGATACCATTCACAGAATAGAGCCGTTGTCTGATAGTTCAATATTTCAACCAATCTGGCGGACACCCTCAACGCTATCACTGCTTCTCATTTTGAGCGTACTACCAGCGGCGAATCAAGCTCCTTGGATGGTTCGCCCTAAGCAGAATGGAAGTTTGAGGCTCGTAGAACAGTAAATCCTTGCCAAAGACCAGGGTCAAGACCTCCTCCTTATGGAGTTAGAAGTTCCCTCTTAGTGCTCCGAACCGCACAACCCACTTTAGGAAAATTCGCCTCTATCGATTAGTTCGGACCTACGCTTCCTGTGTCCATGTAGTCGGTCTAAAAAGACTTGAAGGGCTGGGTCGTCCGGTACCATTTTCATGACTTGACCAGTCTTCCATAATCTGCCGGGAGTCTAATTCACTGTACAACAGTGAGATCCCCATACAGTCAAATAATCCATCTCTATTTCAATCGCGCACGTGGCTAAGAGGCATTCGTCAGTTTCGGACAGAGTCTATACAGGTTCTATACAACACCAGAGCTTCGTCTGTTGCTGCAAGAAGTTTGAGTGGAAAAGTAATAGTATATACGCACATATTTCAACAACTTTTTGCATCAAGATAGATGAAGTTTAGGACGACCTCCACGGTTCGAATTCCTACCTCCATTATTTAGGGTTTCGTCTCATTAATCTCCCCGACCCGAAGTTTTGTGAACATGAGACGAAACAATGAAATATTTAGAACGTTCATTGAAGTATCGATCACTGAACACGAAGCAGTCCGCAATATCCGCATTATCCGCGTATGTCGGGAAGTGACTGTCACTGCGTCACTTGCAAAACGTCTTGAGTTAGCTTAGTTTAGTTTAGTTTAGAGTTAGAGAATAGCGCTTTTGAGCTAAAGTTTCAAGATTTCTGGTATACGGCGCAGTACACGTATTAAAATATAATTCAAAACGTACATAAATGCCATATTGATGTACCAAGCCACAACCAAACATCTAAACATCCTGCCGTTAAGAGAACAAACAAAACCACAATAAAATCCCAATGATAGTCTTCGATGCGTGTTGTCAAGCCAGAATTCCAAAGGACTAACGAAAATCCCCCAACCCCATTTTTCAATGGTCAATTAAGTGTGAACCTAAACCGATCGTCAGATAACATTTTTTGCAACATTTACGAAATAAAGACACTCAAAAACACACACAACTGACAGGAGCTAAGGGTAAACGAATGGAGATAAAAAAAAAATTCAAGAACAAAAACTTTGCGCTAGTGCTATTAATAAATATTCCTACCTTCTATTACTACTGCTGCTGAACGAAAAACAAAAAACTAAAACATTACCACTGCATACTACTACTAGTATTACTCATTGTGAGCATAAACAATCGACCGTAAGCGAATTTCTGTCAATTTCTACACTAAACAAAACCCCACACAACCAAACGTTGGATTCAGGCCGAATCGCATGCTTTGATATGGTGTATATGACTGAGCTGTCACAGCCAACTTTTGAACGAAGTTCCAGCTAAAAATTAAACCAAAACAACGGATGGCATATTCTATTCGAGACAGGCCAAAAGCAGAACGAAAGCACAGAGAACGAAGGACCAGCGCGATGCTGGAAGGTGAAATTGTGCCCAGTAAAACTGGGTATCCCTAAACCACATAAATCTTAGGTACAAAAGCAAAAGGAACTACTGGCGAAGAACGCATCCAGACGTACAGGATCCAAGAAAAAACCTGCCCCCGAAGTTCATCCTGAATGCTAGGTTAGCGAGAAAAACTGCTATAAATTCCAATCTGGTCGGATCTGATGCTTGATTTGACCGTATTCCATAGTTTATAGCGAATGTGTACGCATTTTGAGGCCATTGACTACTATTTTTCTTAGTATTTTTCTAGACAAAGTATTATAAAGAACAAAATATATATATATATACTATACGACATCATGATACCGAACGGAAAGTGTCACACAGTGGTAGGCAAAATATGAATCATACATGCATGTTGCAAACATGTACGCATCAAACCCCGTAGCCGAGTAACGTCAAAGTCAAACGCAGCGCAATTACATATATCGATATACACACCCTCATACAAACCCACAAACGAACCATGCCGTACTGACACACGAACAACCAGGATACAAAATACAATAACGACACCCAAGAAATCTCGTTTTCCATAGGTTGAGAAACTGACGCAGATAGAATGGGACGTGTAGGTAGTGCAATAAATTCGGTTCTAGACAGCCATGCTGATTACAATCAACATTCTCCATTTTCTTACAGTTTTGTCTCATTTACACATGCTTAGAACAACACTTCGGTTTAACCATCCGGGCAAGACATTATATAGCCAATGCTGATAAGCTCTGTACATAGACTCTAGTTACGATTACTTGCATTCGGTTTTGCATTTTGCGTAAGTCCAGGCGAATCAAGGTTGACCGATGTTGATGAGTTTGCTATAAAGAAAAAACAACAAACTGGTACCAACTTTGCTATAAACAAGAGTATTAGGTAGGAATCATTTTCGCTGCGTTACCTTGTCCACTCCCCCCCCAACTAATCTAGTACGGCGCTCGGGTTACTAGAGAACCGGACCACCGAGCTCCGAGCCCTGGTACGCAACGCTACAGTGACAGATAACGGCTGCTAGGAGCTGCTAGGAAACAAAACACAAAAACTGACTTAAACCAAATATGTCAGAACCGAGAGGACAGCAGAGCACTCGTATTGATAAACAAAAACAAAACCAAAACCGGAAACAAATATGATGTAAACTACATGAAACACAACTAAAAGCTTTAAATGTTGTTCGAACGTAAATAATTTAACTAATTAACGTGAGGCGCGTAGGGACGATGCCGCGTAGAGGTTAAGAATGGTCACGTAAAAACAAAACACAGCGCGGATGTTACCGCCATCCGAACTAACTCGTTTGCACAGTTGTGTGTGTGTGTGTGTGTGTGTGTGTGTGTGTGTGTGTGTGGTGGGCTTGGTGGATTTGTTACTGATTTTTCAATGAAGAAAACGCAAGTTCAAACTCTAATAACAGCAAAACTAAAACACACACAATACAGAAAGAAGCAAACTCTGTGAGGGCTGCTTCTGTTGTGTCAAACGCATTGGTGGCACTTCGATCTTTAACCTGTTTGTGGCAAAACAAACGCCCGCGCGCAAAGCGAAAACGCGCACAAAACAACGCTACATGTCACCGTCTGGGTGTGTGTGTGTGTTAAGGATAATTGCTGGTAGGGCGCACATTAAGCTGTTCACAACGGACTGAAGTAATGTAAACTGGTTTGATATTTCACCCCCAAAATTAGAATTTATTTTTTTATTTGTTTAATTTATAATATGACGGCCGAAGACCGTATTGTAAAAAAAACTAGAATTTATTAACGTCTTTTATGTTTTGCACTGCTAAATTCTTGATTCTTGATGTTGTTTTCCATAGTTATCTTTTATATTAACATTTCTGTTTTTTTCCTTTTTTTACTTAAGTATATAGCTCGGTAACAAACCAAAAACAGTTTTCTGTGATGGTTTCCTCATTTTAAAAGATCCAAGCCGAACAGTTAAAGCCCAAAGCAGTGCAGAAGTAAGAAGTCGATAAATCGAACACGAAAAAAAAGACAAAACAAATAAATAGGGTAAATTTTAAATCGAAACCAAAAACTAAAAACACA